>RQTK01000558.1:157507-186556 GCA_003991915.1 Elysia chlorotica | reverse complement strand
AGGAACAGGGACAGAGAGAGAGAGAGAGAGAGAGAGAGAGAGAGAGAGAGAGAGAGAAACAACATCAATAAGACAACTGAGCTCAAAGCAGTATTGAGTAATAGCCCATTCTGCGGCTTCCTACACAAAGCTGGTCGGCGTAAGTTATTTTAAGCTGGATACCGAGGGATGCTCGCGTTGGAAATGATAGAAGGCGAGTGTCCGTCATGTATTATTATCAGACAACTAACAAGAAAGAGATATTGTGGAAGAAACAAAAGAAATAGAAAGAGTCAAGGTGCAAGGAAAAAAAAATGAAAGAATCCATTTTGGGTGTTTTTAGATGAGGTGTTTACTACAAAAAAGGGATATGTCTTTCTTGTGTAGCTTTATTGCAGGAGGGAAAACAAGTAGAGCCCATTGAAGCCTTGTGTTGAAAATAAGGGGTGCCAAGGAGAAAAAAGGAGAGTCCTTGCTTTGCAATGGAAATCTGTCTTATCAGGTCATAAGGAAACGAGGGCCTTGCTTCCCTTTGCTTCTTTCAACTAAAGAGTGACTTCCCTTCATAGACGAGCTCTAAATAACTGCCAAAGCCACCATGGCTGCGATTACCAGTGGTTTATTGTCAGAACAGAAAAAAATATTGAAGCAGAAACTTCCAACAAGCGACCAGATAAGGGAAGAAAAATGATTTAGCTAAGAGACAAAGGCTACAGAATTACCAGACTGGGGGGCCATGTGGCTGCACGAGATTGAAAAAGATGGCATTGTCTGTCTCCAAGATTCTGAAGAGGAGAAAGACTTTAAATACATTCATTTTGTATTTCTTGATAAATTATATTTTTGATTTAACCTGTACCAGTGGCAATTATGTGTGCAACGGAAAAACAGTCCATCTGAACCCAAAATTAAAGGTGGAAAAAATGTCATACACCTAACACGAATTCAATATCAGTGAAAAAAAATTCTACTCAACAAAAGTCTACATTCTTTCATTTTAAGAGGACTCTCTGTCAGATATATATTCTCTGCGAGTCCAATAAGTTTTCGAAAACAAAAAATCAGATCACTCAAAAGTACCAACATGGACTCTCGTTTTCCTCCCGTGCAATCTGCGTTTGTGGAACATAGTATGAGAGAGACAAAATAGAAGGGAGAGAAAATTAAAGACAGTAAAATAGTAATATTAAAAGGTCAAACAGTATGCGGGTTTGATGTGTGAGTCTGACAAGAGTATTTTTAGATATGTGAAGAGAGAAGCGAGAGATACGCTGACATGGATAGAGACAGACCGTGTGTTACAAAGTGACACGTAGCAGGTGGGGCGCAACAAACATAACGCAGTGGTAAGCAGTGACAGAAAGACTAATATAATTGTAGAACACACGACTGAAGTACTGCATGAACGATGACCTACCTGCAGGTCCGACTGCTCTACGACAGGCACTCCATCCTCCTCCGGCTCTGCCTCCTCCACGCCCATACTCTCACGACGATCATCTTCGGGCACGGCCTCGCTTGCACGATGATTCTCCCTTACAACGTCCTCGCTACCGGCTGGGGAATCTGCACGGTCCAGATCCTCACGACTTAGGGATCGAGGCTCATGAGCAGGGTTCCCTTTCTTGGGGGTAGAGCTCAAATCGTTGTTTAGATCGTTAGCCCTAGCCCTGCGGTTACCAGATGGGGGCAAGCGTGACACTTTATCAACGTTCCCGCTGTTGTTGTTGCTGTGATCCTGTGAGCTGCGGTAACCATCATCAGGAGTCTGTCTGTGGAAGAAGCGTCTGCCGACCCTTTTCCTGGTCACTGGAGTCTGATCAGTCACAGACCGCTCGTGTGTGGAATCATAGATGTCATCATTGCTGGAGGAGCTCCGCGTTCGGCTGTTTTCGTTCATCTCTGGAGCACGTCGGTATACCGCACGCCGCAAGTTTGACGACGACCCGGGCCGGTTAAGAGCGTTGGATTCATCGTCTTCGTCGTCCTCGTCATTGCCGTCGTCCTCTCGCCGCCTCCTATACGCCTTGTTATCAATGTCATCCTCGTCATCGACAATGCCGTAATCCCTCCAACGGTCTTTGGACGGGCCGCTGGGAAAGGTTTTGTTGGTTTCATCGGGAGAGCTGGCGCTCATGGGTCTGGACCTGAAACTTTCATCCGCGGAGATTGGAATGTTGGGCTGGCTGGAGGCCCGTGCCTGCAGCTTGGAGGATTCTGCTGCGGGCGCTTTAGACTTCCGTATGCGGATTTTCCGGGTTTTGGAAAGAAAGCTGTCCCACAGCCTGGTGCGCGACTTGCCGCTCTTGACGGGCGTGTCTCCGTTACTCAGGGTGTCCCCGTCTGATGCGGCTGCATCTCCACTGGACAACATCGCCTGAGACACATCGGCGGACGCGGGCCGATCCAGTTTGGTCTGCCGCTTCTTTCTCCGGGCACCTGGAAATGGAGGCACAAAGAAACAAACCTTGAAATGAAGTAGTACCAACTGTGAGATTATAGTTTAGCAGGATAGAAAATGCGTATCTGTATACCAGATGTTTTTCAAATATTAAATAGGTATATGATTGTAGTAAACTCATTATTTTTTCAAACTGACATTTAAGTACGAATGAAGTGACAGACATGAAATTAGATGCCAAGCGAAGAAGAAAAGTGGATAAAAGAGATTCACAAGTTGCGCAAAGTTACTAAAAGGTATATTGAGTCGCTGCATCTTAAACAAAACAAACATACCTAGCAAATCAAAAGTCATATATCTTCTGCGGTTTGATGTGAGTAAGGTCTGTTTATATATTTGGAGGTACACATAACATTGTTTCAAGGTCAAGGTCAAACGGAAGTCATAATTATACAAAGCTTTTGAACAACAAGTAAACCGAATCGGATACCAGGGTCAAATGATTTAGAAAGAATAAACCAAACATTTCACATTATTGCAACAGGTCAACGTAGTAAAAAGGCACGCTGAGCATCGACCATCATTCCTTTTCCTGCTTAATTGACCATCTATTCAGACTGAAAACAATATTAAAAAAACAGAATGGGGAAAAGGTATAACATGGTATAACAACAACAACAACAACAACAACAACAACAACAACAACAACAACAACAATAACAACAACAACAGCATCAACAATAATAACAACAGTAACAACAACATGAACAACAACAACAACATGAAGAACAATTATTACAATAACTACATCAATAACAGCAACAACAAAAACAATAGCATGAAAAGCAGCAGCATTAAAAACAACCACAATGATAATGTCAGCTACAATACACATTTGTTACGTCATTGTAATACTTATACCAAAAATGTTTGTAGAGTTAAAGAATTATAAAGCGCACCCAAATGATAGAAATATACTTACAAGCAAAATATCAAGTATATATAAATTTTATAACAAAAAACTAAATACATTTTTTAATTCTGTCTCTTGTAGTAAGAAAATAAATATCGATATTGATAATTAATAAACATTAGTCGCTTTTCTGTTGCTCTGATTTGATCACTTAGTACGTTGGATTTAGGTCGCCGTGTGAACTGGCTTTAAGGACTTGAGGTTGTCTGCTAATCAATACAGATCAGCAAATCTCGGAGAAAGGATATCGAGGTTATTACGACCACAAAAATGGTTCAAAGTGTGTTCGTACCTTTTTTGTTACCCCTACGCAATACTGTTGATGTGTCTAAATCATAAGGAAAAAAAGTGCAACAGCTCAAGAAAGCGTTATCCTGCAAAAGTTGAATGAAACCCATAATTTTTGTTATGTTAACTTGCGAATTTGTTTGCAAGACTCCGCGCTATAAGAAGTATTGTAGTTTTTTTTAGGTTGCTATTGTTTTTTTTTTTCGCCAATATCGAACAGCATGCACAATTAAGACGATAGCAAGGACAATTAACTTATTGATTAATGTAAATAATATACGGCGCATATTAATATTGCAGCCCCTGCACGCTTGTTCGCCCAATAAAAATCATTTTCATTAAGAAGAGAGAAAGAGCGATAAAGAATTCATTTAAGGGATAGGAGAAGGAGGATAAATATTTCGAGAAAACCGGAGAAATTCAAGATATTCATGAAAGGACAATGAGTGGGTATAACATTAGGCTAGCGCATAAGACGGAGCCCAGTAGAGTAACGTTGAGTTGAGTTGTTTTGGTTGCTTTCAGCACTAGATAGTCTATATTGACGGCGAGCCTCAAGACTAACGTCTGGCGATTTTATGTGCTGCCACACGAGACAGAGATTTGACGTTCAATATATTACAAACGTTACGCCTTTATTGTTTTTAAAGTACACGAAAATAGTTTGCATTGATTCACACGTATTTATTAATGTATAAAAGTATTAAAAGTCATGTGGTTGTACTTTTGTATTGCTGTGTAGGACACAATGAAACGATTATATATTCTTACAAAATAGAGAATAAATGAAAGAACGTTATGCTCGCCGATTTACAAGCCTGTTTTCGTAAGGATCTCATTAGTCTACATACAACAAGAATGCCTAATATTACTTCCTTCTACTGATAACATTACTACTTTTTGTTTTGCGAACACCACCACTACTATCACTACTACTACTGCTGCTGCTGCTGCTGCCGCCGTCGTCACCACCACGACCATTACTACTACTACTACTACTACTACTACTACTACTACTACTACTACTACTACTACTACTACTACTACTACTACTACTACTACTACTACTACTACTACTACTACTACTACTACTACTACTACTACTACTACTACTACTACTACTACTACCGCCACCATAATATTTACTTTTTCTTCTTCCGTATTTTTCCCTCTGCTATCTCCTTCTTGAAACAACATTCTCGTGTAAGGAAAAATATCAAAAGGATTTCTAGTGACGAATTCAAAGGGAGAAAAGACAGAAAGAGGTAGCGCTGATTCCGTGACAAGCCGTAGTTTGATGTGAGTAAACCTGCTGTGTTTCCGATAATAACGCCTCGTGTGAGCCCCGGGCCCCATATAATTTCCCCCTCATGCACATTTCACGTTTCAATCGCAATTATGGTCTATTCACTCATCATGGATTTTCAACCAAATAAAAAAGAACTACCAAAAATAAATGAAAACAAAGCGACATAAAATTATTATTATTATTATTATTATTATTATCGTTATTATTATCTTTATTATTATCATTATTATTATCGTTATTATTATCGTTATTGATATCATTGTTATTATCGTTATTATTATCGTTATTGATATCGTTATTATTATCGTTATTATTATCGTTATTATTATCATTATTATTATCGTCAATCATCATCATCATCATCATCATCATCATCATCATCATCATCATCATCATCATCATCATCATCATCATCATCATCATCATCATCATCATCATCATCATCATCATCATCATCATCATCATCATCATCATCATCATCATCATCATCATCATCATCATTTTTATTATCATCATCTTAGTTGGTTTACTGCCTTCTTTCTAAGAGAGCCTGTGGCTTCCTTACCTGGCAGATTATTCTCACTAGCGGATTTGTCACGGAGACTATAGCGTCCGTCCAGAGACAGAGTGTCTAGATCTAGGCCACCTTCTGGGTCAGATTCGATCATGATCAGTGTCTTTCGTCTAACCACACCACTAAGAAAGAACTATGGAGTCACTCAAGATCGAAAAACCAAGGTCAGCCGGCGATTCTCCCTACAGTTCAATTCCATTATCACTCTCCATATCGAAGATGTTCGTGTTTGGTCTAAGAGTACCCGAGCAAAAAATTAATCACACTTATTTCATTAAAACGTGTTGCATCTTCGCTTCAATAATCACACGTAACGAGATTAATGACATTTAATAAAACATTTTACATTCGGGAAGATTTATGGGTAACTTCATCGGAAACAATAAAGGAAGCGATCCCAGCTTTGATCCTATCCACCAAGTAGAAAGAGGTATAATGATTTATTAGATTGAAAATAAAGACAAAAGGATGACGGTTTTATAAAGTTTACTACGTTGGCGTTCTGGTAATTAATCTGGACAAATTTGTAATTTTCACAAAAGCGAAAACGAAGTCAAGTAAAAAAAATATAGGCCTATGGGATTTAAAAAAAAGTAAAAAGCACCTGTAAATTATACGAAATACTACATCTTAACACACGCAGGTGTACAGGAACAAGTGAACCAGCACGAAATAAAATAGTAACACTAAATTTTATCACACGCGTTTGCGAAATTTAGTGGGAGAACACCACCAACTCGTATCCACTCGCGTAGGCAATAATTTAATTTGCTTGTTTCAAAGAGGTCCGAGGTGTACAATTTACTGATGCTCAAATGAACTGGAAAAAGAAAAGTCGCTGGTATAATTGTGCTCGAAACTCGCGGACTGTTAAGAGTGACTAACAAGGTAGGTTATGTCGACTCGCCAGATGTGCGTTGGTTTTGTGTTAATGTTGAGCACTCTATCCAAATACAGAGGCGCAAAGCCAAACAGCGATCTGAGCGTACAAATGTAGGCAAAAACGTGTAATGAAATGCATACAAATAAGATTTTAGTCGAAAGGTTGGTAGCTCTCGTATCACAGGGCGAGCTGAAACGTGCATGTGTGTGCGTTAAGGGAAGTGTTTTGCAAGGAAGGACACTTTATGAGTGTGAGCGTGTATAGTTGAGCAGTGATATTCGCGTGGCTGAACCATATCCCAGCCGTGCATGCAGCTGTTGCGGCCTCATCGATAGGAGTTCACAGACGTATCCTCCGTCTACATCCCGTGTTGTTAATTCAAACAGTAAAAAAGGTGAGCAAAGCATTTATACCGTCCGATGTGTTTGTCTCTCCAAATACGCAGGGATTTAAACACGTAATAATGATTCGGAGATCAAAATCTTAGGACCGAAGATACCCGAGAAGGATTCGAGTGATTCCTTGATAAAGCCACTTTGCGAAAAAAAGAGAAAAATTCACAACAGGAGCAGCTAAATAGATAAGCCACAATAACCACCACTAAATAAATCATGCAATGATCTTCATGAGAAATAATATCACATAGCAATACAGACAATATTTTAGAAATAGGGGGAAAAGGTTTTGTGTGTGTGTGGGGGGGGGGGCGGGGGTGCGGAAAAAGCACCGCACAGTATGATACTAAATATAGATAGATAGATAGATAGATAGAGAGCGAGCGAGAGAGAGAGAGAGAGAGAGAGAGAGAGAGAGAGAGAGAGAGAGAGAGAGAGACATAGGTCTATATTGAAATAGCCAGATTGCAGGCCAGTCGGTATTGTGTGCACTTATGTTAGTAGGATGGGAATATTCCATGTTCGAGGCTCCACCCCCAGTTGATACCTGTTATTTGGATTTACTGACAGAGAAGCCAAGTTGACAGAGTGTAATTTTAACATGGCCTTGCAATTTTTCCCCAGATAAACGCCATCAGCTGCAAGAATAATCAAGCCGGCATTAAAATCTGATGCCTTATTACAACCAACTCGAGTTTCATATAATCCTTCTATGGCGAAATCACCAAATTGTGCTTAATTATCCAAGCTTGAAAACGAATCAGTCCAGTTAGCTAACTCTAAAATCAACATATTCCTGCAAGCTGGACGCCAACAGGGCTTGCAATCATTTGGAAAAGAATCTTCATACACTTTAGTGCACGTGGGCGAACTGGCGTATGTAGTACAGCTTTGGTCTCCAAATCGTGAGGCCCCTAGTTCGAGACGTACGTTCCGTCACAAATTTAAATGTGCGATAGCATCCCCTACTGGTTGGGTTAGTGTCAATAACGTGACCGATTGAGACAGAAGTCATCGTAATCCTCTCGCAATGTAGTGGCACTTTCACTTTTCAGATTCTAGTCTTCAGGCCCATCCACAATATATCCTATAGAGTGCTGAAGTTGGACGATAAGCAACAAACTCCAAAATCCAAACTAACTCCATAAGCGCCGCGCCAACTAGACTGATATCAATTAGACCACAGCGGTTGAAAGCATGCCATATAAAAGAATCAACGACCACAGAGGCACTGTATCCAGTTACAGGCTATGGCATTACATGTATTAATTAACATACCAATAGGGTGACGTGAGTAGTAATAACTATCAGTGATGAAGGACTCACACACTGGGTCCATTTCAAGCCCTTCACATTGTAAGAGAAAAACATTTCTAGTCGCCCTCATGAAGTTGTTCACATCATGAACAAAAGCTCTCATCACAACAAATACATTTAGCAGCATGATTGCATAGTCCTCTCACAATATGATGGTCTCATTGATACTTAGCCAACATTGTTCTAAATCATTAAAAGGCACCTAAGTGACTTTTACAAGTATCACTTAAAGGAAAATTAAATGTTAGAACATGTGGGTGGCCAGGAACTCTTTGCACATGTTTGTCTAAAATTCTATTTGTAGGAGGATAGTAGAAAGAAAGAAAGATAGATATATAGATAGATAGATAGATAGATAGATAGATAGATAGATAGATAGATAGATAGATAGATAGATAGATAGATAGATAGATAGACAGACAGACAGACAGACAGACAGACAGACAGACAGACAGACAGACAGACAGACAGGCAGGCAGGCAGACAGACAGTAGATTGGTAGATAGATAGAAGGGAGGGAGGGAGGGAGGAAGGTAGAAAGGTAAATAGGTAGATAGATCGATGGACGGACAGACGGACGGACGGACGGACGGACGGACGGACAGACGGACAGACGGACGGACGGACGGACGGACAGACAGACAGACAGACAGACAGACAGACAGACAGACAGACAGACAGACAGACAGACAGACAGACAGACAGACAGAGACAGATAGACAGACAGATAGATAAAGATGAAAGACAGACAGACAGATATGGGGAGAGAGATGAGAAAGAAAGAAAATTAGATAGATAGATAGATAGATAGATAGATATATAGATAATTATAGAGAGACAGGCAGACAGACAGACAGACGACCAAACAGACAGACAGACAGATAGATAGACAGATAGATAGATATTCTTTTCATTTAGAAATTTCTTGTGACACAGATTTTGGTACATATCCAGATAACTGTACATAATTCACGTCTTGCGGTAACTATGCCATTAATTCAAAAAACTAGGGATATTAATTTCTTGCAGAAAACACCACAGGCAACTTTAACACGTTATTCTTAAAATGATATGGAGATAATCATCTCTTGCACGATTCCATAAAGTATAAAAATCATAAAAGGGCTAATTATAGTGAAAAGGAGGGCATAATACACAACCAAATAATGCCTTATACTTATAGTGTAAATAATTTAGAACCCAACTAAGCGTACACATTAGAACTATTAGACAATCACGCATCGTGTTCTTAAAGATAGTTTTTACCAATTTTGAGTACTGAAAATAGTATAAGGACGTGTATACGCTTTACACCCTTCAGTTTTATTATTATTTTGTCGGACTAAGTACTTCCTTAAAACGAACAGAACTCACGCCTTTACACTTTTGATACTCAAATAAAATTATTAACACAAAAACCACACTTTAATTTTGTACTAGTATGTAGTTTGTTAATACAAGTTGCCAAAAAGTGAATTTACAAAGGAATAAAAAAAAATTCCATGGAAATTACTTTTACTAACCAACGACTTCTTGTCGATTTGGTCAACCACAAGTACAACATCCCATCTATTTTTATGGTAATCAGGCTATTTGTACTGGCGTGGCAAAGTGTATTATATGAGGCATCGAAAGGTGATCTTTATTGACTGCAAGAAATGCATAAGTGACTTATACATTTATTGCAGGCGAGATGTGTTTAAAATTTCATCTCTACATATTCATTTACCCAGAACCATATCTGGCTATTCAAAGAAGATAAAATTAAGATAACTTTTAAGGGGAGAAAAGTGCTAAAAATATCCCAGGAGGTGCAGATAATTCCAATCTGCCCAAAAGTGGTGATATTCACATCTTGCACGCAGCCACCGCTATGACACTTGTCATTCTAGCACCAATCACTTTGTAGACTGGAGATAAGATACAGCAAATATTTATCTTTGGAAAGGAAATCAAGAAAAATATATGTGCTTCTAACCTCACTGGCATCACTGAGGAAACAATTTTACAGTGTGAAACTAAAAACTAAAACAACTGGCCTTGCCATTTTCATCTAAACCAACCATCTTATTTTACCGAAGAGCGTTAATTAGTTTGCTTACATTAGCCGTAGCTTGCAGTGGTTCTGAACTAGGGTTTAATAGGATGGGCTGCGAATCCCTGCGATATGATAGTCATCAACTTCGGTGTAACAGGACTCTAAATCAATATGAACCTGTCGCTATGGCTAGTGTATTGTGAGTGATATTATCCCGGCATCTAGACACTTCCGTTCTTTTAGAGCATGTTGTTAGTCAAAGCGTGACTGTTCCTAATGATTTTGGCACCTGTGGGCAGATTTAGTACTACCTGGCGAAGCGATGCATTGCACTACTTTAATTACGATCAATATCGATTTAGGTATAGATGTGATCGAGGAAAACATGTTTACTTCCACTTGACGGTAGTTTTTAAAAATACCATTATAAAAGAAAACCCATGTATATTAACAATAACAGTAACGACAAGACTATTGATCCTGCTGCGCAACTGCTGTTACTACAACCATAAACTACCACTAAGACCACCATTGCTACAAATACTTTCACTACTTCTACTTACCTCCAAATACAACTCTCCACATAGTTGACGGCTATTAATTCCAGCAGCGAACAACATGAAATAGTAACACTGAATTGTTTGCCAACTATAGATCTAATGAATCCTGGTTCTTTCCCCCATGAAGCTCAGCATGATGTCCACATGTTTGCTAAAGATATCTTCTGATCCGTTCGCCGAAACCCACATTATCGAAAAAAGAGGTATCTTAAAGTATTTATAGAGAGTTTTTTCGTTTCGCAATTTGAAAATATGCCTTATTCATCGGACATTCTTAGAGTAAAGTTCTGCCAACACACTAGATGAAAAGAACACACATTTCGTTTGTATGATGTGGCATTAAGAGATTCAAGGACGTCGTTCAGAAACTAAATATTCCACTGGTTCTTATAAAATACTTGTAACGATCAGCGTCGGGGAGATGAAAAGTCACTTTGCCTTTAGTTTCACAAGAGACTTGATGAATATTGCATCGAAAGCCTCTATCGTTACTTCCACACAATGCTTTTTGTACACGTTTGATCCTTTGTCCAGACTTAACTCCCCATTTAGTCTCATGAAATTTTCATCCAAAACGACATGGTACAAGTGCTCAGTCGAAAATAGTAACAAACAGGATATAAAAGGTTTAATCCACAAAAACGGCTTCATCGTATAATGTTAGGATTTTATGTATCGCGCTAGGCAAGTAGATACTTGGCAAGTAGATTCCAATTAGATTCTAATGCAGGAATGCGATAATTTGTCTAATGTGGTAATATTTTTCAGGGGATCAAATGAGACAAAGTGTCATAGATAAAAAAAAAGAGAGAAAGAGAGAGAGAGAGAGAGAGAGAGAGAGAGAGAGAGAGAGAGAGAGAGAGAGAGAACAACAAAGATAGATTATGAGGGAGCAAGATAATTATTAGGGCATGTGCAGCTTGAGAATATAGCGTAATCACAAACAGACAAATAGGGACATAGAGAGGGACAGTGTGTGTGAATCTGAGAAATAGCTAGAAAGATAGATATATAGATAGATATATAGAGAGAGAGAGAGAGAGAGAGAGAGTGAGAGAGAGAGAGAAGGGATTTGGAAGGATATTTTCAGGACGGAAAGTGACAAAACGAGTTGAGTTTTTTTCGTAGGGAGCAAACACCACCTCACTTTACTGGTAGATAGATTATAGAAGATTATATGATATTTTGCAGTTATTGTCAGAGATGGATAAAAGGATCTGTATACAACACTGAAGAGGATGATATTGATGTCTAAATTTTTTTCCTCCGAAAAAGTTGTACATGTATTCACATTCGTATACTCCCTCAATATAATAATTCTTAGGAACACTCTATCAGTTTCAATGTAAACACAACAACGGAAAGCACCACCAATGCTGTATATTTTCCTAGTTTCCATGACGACAGGGAATCGAAAAAACTGCATCGTGGTCCCAACGAGATCCCTTAAGCCCAGGCAATCTCGTGAGCAAGCAGATTGGTTTAGCAGGCTTTGCATTACTTCCCTGTAGAACATTACGGGAGCGGACCTATAGGCCTGCTTATGATAACATTGAGAAACCGGAAGATCAACCAGAGGCAACTGCTAATGAACAAAATGACTTGGAAAGGCCCAGCCATCCCTTGTCTTAGCTATTTGAACGTTCTGAGTTTTCGGCCATGTCCATATTCTTTCGAAGATTTTGGAAATGCTGTAACGGGACTAAAATATCGATCTCTATAAGTACTGTTACTTTGATTCCAACGACATGAAAAACAAATCTAAAACATGTAACGTTTGCGTTTTAGAACATTAATTCTTCGGTTCAGAACTATCAACCTCCAAATTTGTGTGATTTTTATTTCTTTTTTTTTTTTGTCCCCCAAATTTATGACTGGCTTCCTTATGATTATTTTGTAGAGTTTTGACATATGCGATGTTATAAATCTATATTCGAAATAAATTCTTGTAGTGAAAACTACTCCTACAAAAAACATTATCAAGAAAATCTAATCGGTATTTACTCTCTGAATTAAAATTTTCGTGTATGATATGTAAAGATGTTCGCGAGGAAAAGGTTGGTAGATTTTCATACACTCTGAGATGGGACAGCTAAGATGGCTCAACCAACTCCACTTGATGACGCAGCGACGTCAAGGACCGAAACTTTCTTCGCTACCATGTTGTTGTTTTTTTCTTTATAAGAAAAACAGGTTAAAATCTTTAGAACTACTTTGGGTTTGTTTTCTTAGTTCAATTGTCTACAACAAGATGGCTTATAAATTTGTGTAGCGCATAAAAGTAAAAAAAAAAATTAAATTAAAAACCTAGACTTAGACCTTCCTAATTGATAATCAATAAAATAAATCGAAGAAATAAAACACTAAGATTGGACAATTAAGAATTAAACCCAAAAATAACCGTGCGCGTTCATGGCAGGTTGATAAAGAATGATACTAAGGAACTAAGTTAATAAAAAGCTGATCACCCTGTTTTTGTCATTGAGGCAGATATAACAGATTAGGGACCTCACACATTCAGCCTGTGACAAAAATTCATCAAAGAACAGAGTTATTTAACTTACCCCCTCTCCCCCCAATGGGTTTCGCAGTTATTCTATTTATCAGACATGCCTAGAACAACAAACGCGTTTATCTTATTGCCTTTTTAAAGGTACCATGTAATATTATATTCGAAGCCAAATTATTGAGAACTACTAATACTGTTCAGCATCGACTATCCAAGGTTGAGTTGCTTACGTAATCAATATTTTTGTATAAAAGGCATAGGCTAAACTAGAACACGTTTTTATTTTTGTCTTCTCAAGTCAAGTTGTAAAATTAAAAAAAAAACAAGCCTGTTTCATTAACCATGTGCAAAATAAGAATCTGATTTTATAAACCATTTCGTGATGTCAAAGGGAACTTGTTGAAAAAGACCCAATATTAAACACATTTTAAATTACGAAGAATTTAGAGGAAATGGGATCATTCCTCCATTTCGTCTACTTCATCAAAATAACCGGACACAAGATAATCGTATTTTAATAAACGAAGAGATTGTGTCAAAACGCGAGTTACCAGTAGCTACCCGCGAAGAGAGCATCTCATTCACAAAGTAATAGTAACGATCTTATGATTACTGACGATAAAGCATGGAAAAATCACCCTTCTCCCAAGAAACAAAAAAGAATGCATTTAACGCTGAAATCACTAAGCGAGAATGTTGCTAGTACCGTTTCCCGCACGCAGACGCGTATACAGCCACATACATTAATCATAATACCATTGCACACAAACTAATAATGAAGAAACAATAACTACATTTGAAAAATAATGTTACATTGTCACAACGTAAGTTTTTTTTCCATTGAAATTACAACGTTCTTTGTAATAATATTTTTAAAAATAAAAGGAAGCACTTCGTTAGGGAAAATCTGCAAGGCTATTTTTATTTTTCTGCAATCTACTTAATACTTACATGAAAACAAGACTTTCCACATTTTCCCTCGTATACACATTGACAGAATCTTATGTCTTGGGTAAAAGTGTCTTACATTCTTCAACTCATCAGAATAACCGACTATTTACAACGACACTAATGGGTGAATCAAAGCAACAGACTGATGAACCTCAATATACTATGCTGTGTGAAATGATCTTTTCTAAAATAGTTTGACCGCACGTGCATCTGTAGCAATATCACCAAAACACAAAAAACAAAAACAATACATTCCTTAGGATCATTTCACGTGCACTCTACATGATGTCAAATGATCTTAAGGAATGTTTTCTTGTCACACAACACCTGGTGTAAGGGGAAATAGTGAAAGTATTCTCTAAGCCACAGCTGTGGGAGCACGCAATAGCAAGAATCAAAGTAGGCAACAAAATCTGCTCAATGGACCCTCCCTTAAACAGCATTGCGCCGTGGCCAATCAATGTCCACTTAGCTACGTCCATCTGAAGTATTCATAACTCATAACTCCATACCTGGAAGCAACCGCTGCAATCCCATTGATCATTAGCACTTTTTGTGGGCAGGCCGTAATGAAGATGTTTATGTCTTATTTTGGCACGGGCAATACAACAGTTACTCTACCAAATTGAGTGCAGAATAGTGATATAGATATTGATTGTTATTATTAAATTATGATTGGCCAAGAGATTTAACATTCCTTTGGGTAGCGCCGATTTTCAGAAGCCACTAATATTACACTATCGCGTTTTGAAATGTATTCCAAAACCTTACGAAACTGGTTAGAAAAAAAAACAAACACAGACAGTTTTAAAACACTGCAAACACTATTTGAAGGACATAACTTCGAGTGTTCCGTTTAAAAGCTAATGCAATAAACAAGCCTCGTATATCCGATAACAACAATAATGTTTCTAAAGCAAAAAAAAAAAAGAAACAAAATAAACAATTGGTGAAAAAGAGAAGAACCCAAAAGGGATTCAAGTACCAAGAGAAAAAAGACGACGACGTCGACAACATTGATGATGATGATGATGATGATGATGATGATGATGATGATGATGATGATGATGATGATGATGATGATGATGATGATGATGATGATGATGATGATGATGATGATGATGATGATGATGATGATGATGATGATGATGATGATGATGAAAACCGGAAAAGAGAAAACTGCAGAGGCAAGAATATATGCGAAATTCGACTGCTCACTCTCTACACCGAGCATGTTGTGAGAAGCTGGTGGTAAACTCCTAAAGTTACCCTTTCTTCTCGTGTTTCGACCAATTACACGCAGCCTATACACAGTACCAGTAATTACCAATTACACAATCTGGCCGATTCTAGCTGAGCTTAGAGCTTTGCGCATCGGCATGCTCTTATTATACATAATTACGTCAATTCACGCACTATCTCACCAGTAAATATTTGTTTTATTCAAAAACATGAACAACACGCTAAAAACTGAATATTAAGGTTTATTTTGGGTTGCGCTTTTCTTTAGTAAGGCCAGAATTCACTCGTGGAGTTCTGACGCCCTTCGGTAAATCCAAAGTCAAAGTAAGCTTTTCGGGGATATAGACGGGCACTGTTTTTGGAAAAGAGGCGTACCCTTTTGTTGAGTGAAATATTGTACAACAAAATATCATATGGATTTATTTATCTATTTATAAGTCTGAACTGATTTACTGATATTTGGTTGGTATGATATTCAACCGATTCTGCGAATCTTTACAAACTTTCAAAGGACTGTGGAATTAAACATTTATATGTACAATATTGACCCTATATCAATATTTTAATAGTTTTGTGTACATTTTCGAGGAAAAAAATGTAAAAAAAATAGAAACTAGCTTTTCTTTGCTAGCGTTATCTTTTAAAGAACATCATTGTGTCTTTATATTTATTGAATAAAAACTAAAAAGTACATACATGTATTTAAGTACGTGTAGCTCAACTAGCAGAAAAAAAAATCGCGGCCGAGTTTGTTGTAAATATGTTGTGGTTAAATTTAGAAGCCTATGAGTGAGGATCTATTCGATCAATCATTCTTATTTCTCTATTTGTTCAGCTGTCTCGGCTATTGACAGCAAGCCGATTGACACTAGACTCATGTACCGATCCTGATGCTACACACTGTTTCTGTTATGCAATTAGTTTAATCAATGTATTCCTCATTTATACCTCCATTTGATTCATCGTATCTAGGAATATAGAATTTGTTCATTTGTTTGTTTGTTTAAATGTTATAATCTTGTTTATACGAATACTGTCTGTTAGTTGCGTGACTTATAAATATAACATAAAACGCTCTCCGGTTTATTCCTATCTTTATCTCCTTAACGCAAGTTATCTTGTTGTCCAATGTAACCAACCATATGGGAATTTAGCTCCTCTGCAAGAGAATAACTCTGTACAACTTTCATGCAAAATTGGTTTTCAAATGGAAAAAAAAAATGAAAACTAAAACTGAAATACTTATTATAGGGGACTGGAGCAAAATTACCTTGGCAAAACACACAGCACATCACCTCATTTCCAAATTTAATGTCACAGATAATGATCTAGATATAGATCTTAAACCAAAATAGGTTTGCCGGCTCATGAATTTTAACTACTAGACATCCACAATTACATCCATGCGAGTTTCAAAGAGTGTGGCTTCCATTTAAGGTCATTAAATTAACGATGGAAAGTATTTGGCAACTGAGATGGGTAGTCATCTACGGAGCCTATTTGCCATTACATTAACAGCCACTCTGTACAATTACAAATGGGATGCTACAAGCACAGTATTTAATTAATGATGTGATTGGTGCGCAGATCAACCAATAACACTGCAGCGACTAAGCGACTATTTTCATGCTGGCAGCTGAGTTGTCTGTGCCTTTGAACACATAATGCTAAGGTATAGATCATATTCAATCTAAACTACATCTGTCGTTATTAATGTATGGTACGTAACAAAAAAAAAACAACTGGAGTACATAGCGACAAAGCGCACAAGTGGTTATCTCTCCAAAATATTGTATATTAAATCTAATGTAAAGCTACTGAAGGCTTCCTTGGCATTTTGAGTAGAGAGTGTATTTTGACCAATCATGGATATTTGGGAATGCTGTGAATAAAAAACAACCTAGTTGTTAGAAAATTGCAATCGTATCGCTATTGTGATTAATTAGTCATGTTAATTAGAGTATTGATTGTACATGTGTCAGCTCACATAAGTTTCCCAGTGATTTGTTGTTGTTTTTTGTTGTTGCTTTTTTTTATCTCGTGCACTCTCGGCACGAGGACTGTTAACTTGCTAAGTTGCTAAGAAACTGAATCATCTCTGACAAAACGATCCGAATGATCAAACTACTTAAACCTTCGTCTACCTGCGACCTTGTGTTGTTTTCGAGTGGTAATTAGTTTCTTAAAGTCCGTCACCAGCGACTAGGATCTATCACAAACGGCCATGAAGACAGATTATCGTAAGCCTATTATAACGTTGACAAAATATGTGCACAACAAATTGCAATTTATGGGGCTCTTGCACACCAAACATTAAAGCAATAAAACAGACTAACCTATCAATCACCCAATATTTCATATTATTAACCAGTCTCATAAAAAAATCTAACATATATAAGATCAATAAGAGATCACGATAAGTTTATGTTAGCAAAAAAAGACAACATAAAAAACTCATCCAATCAAACTACGACCTGCATTTTAACAGCTCAATTAGAAAACCAGTCAAACATTCACGAACAACTCCCGCAACCAACCCGTTTGTAAATTAATTAGCAAAATAGAACAATAAATCAGCCATTGAGACATTGGATCAACCTTCAAACCAGCAATTCAGTTAGATGGCCAACTCTATGTTTGTAGAAAAAGGTCTATATAAAATTAATCTTCTTCACTCAGATTCAGAACCAACACAACCATTTAATATTTTACTGATATTTCACTGGGTTTTACTTGTTTTTGCAGCGTCAACACCTTATATGGGAGCCAACTGTACAATACAATGATTTATAGACCCCAGACACAGGGTCAACCTGCTATCATTTTTGTCAACCTTTTATGTTATTACCATTCCTATCTGTCTGTACTCCGCAGGTCCCCCGATTTCCCAACAATGATTTTACGAGTCCCTTGGGAGAGGGGGATAAAGAAATAGTCTAAGAGGAAATGAGTGAGTTGAAAACAAAGAGATACAGATGTACAACCAGGCTAAAAGATTGCGAAGGAGAGAGAGACCGACAGAGACTGAGAATCCGCGACATAGATAAATAGGTATAACAGACAGACATGTACATAGATAGATATTTAGACAGATAGATAGAGAGATAGAGAGATAGAGAGATAGAGAGATAGATTAATAAATAAATGGATAGAGAGAGATAAAGAGATATAAATAGAGAGATTGATTTATCGTTTGGAAGAGATAGGTAGATAGAAAAGAGAGAAATAGAGAGATAAATCGAAAGAATGTCAGAGAGAAAAATAGAGAGAGTGAGAAAGAATGAGTAAGATTGAGAGAGAAAAAGAGACAGACAGACAACCAGACAACCGCCACGCGATCTATAGCATCCTAGTTGATCCAAAGTACGGGTTTACACTCTTCAATTTCAGCAATTAAAGTGAAGCGAAGTGAGGGTTTGTCTAGTGAGCACTACAATCCAGGCACGTTCGCTCACCCACAATTTAACGACACACGCTAATCAGGGCGATTTATGGCGCTTCCCAACAGTCACGATTTGGTGCCTAGTTCTTTATATTTAATGCTTTGACCCTGAACCTTGATATGCTTGGACTAGACGCGACCGTAAATCAATATCGGTATAGGTATATCTAGTGTGTATAGACTAAAAATTAAAATAGCGTTTTTTGTTTTTGTTATTTTTTTTAAACGGGGTGCGGTTATATTTTGGTTTTGTAGCCAAAAAATTTTGCAGAGTAAGAAAACGATATAGGGACTAGTTATACACACACACACACATATATATATATATATATATAATAGGTATGTGTGTGTGTGTGTGTGTGTGGATATGTAAATACATTGGTAGAAAGATAGATGATAGACGGTGATTCCTACATTCATAAACATTTCCAAATAGCCAAAAAATTATCAAAGAGAAAAAGCGAAATATTGTTTATATCAAATCCATTACAGGGGACACCGAAGCAACCACTTTTTTCAAATTTGTTTGCTCTACACGTCAATTTTTTAGTTTATTATTCGTAATTTTTTTAATGATTAATTTTACAGAGTGCTTTTTTCTCGTTTTGTTAAGGGTGGTTGTAATACTTTATAGTTTCTGGCTGTAAACAAGGAGATAATTAGTCGAGTTGTTCCTCAATGACCCCGCATGACCCTCCTCTGTTAAACTTGGTAGGCATTAGCTAGGCGAGCCATTAGCAACACGGCTTTAAAGAGATACTGTTTTGTGAGCGTAGCATGGCCTTGCATTCCTGACGCTTTGAATCAAGGTTTACCTGCATGTCCTGTAAGCGTTGGTTGTTTCTGGTTTTTATCTATGAAGGCATTTTTATTAGCTGAAGGTGGCTGTCAGCAAATAAAGGGGTGTTGTAATGCCTAAACCTACTATTAATTCAAATTTATAACTCAACATAAAAAATGGATACCTTTTTGTAACTAAATTACTTAGGACTGGAACATTAAAGAGAAAAATGTGAGTCCCGCGAGGCCAGATCAGAGTATTAAAAAAAAAAAAAGACAAAAACTAAACGCATTCTCTTACACTTCAAAAGAAAAATGCGACAGTTTTCTTGTGATTGCATCTAGCAAAGGGTTTGATAATAATTGGAATGCGTCTACGAGATTTCCCTTTAAAGAGCGGTAAAGTAAATGCACTGCTGCGTCTATGTATACGTTTGAAAATGTTTCCTCCGCAAGAAATATTAAGTGTAACGATTAAGGATGTAATGGAATTAGAAAAAAAAGAAAAAAGATATTGCATAACAATTACCTTTCATGAGAACTAACCATCTGGCAGATTTATACGAAACAAAGATGTTCGGGATTTTACCAGACCAAACACCTTCCTGAAATACTTCATCTCAAGCATTATGTATCAACCAACAATGCTGGTGATTATAAGTTATGGTCAGTCGCTTCAAGAACAAGATAAAATTTTGCTCCATCGACTTCTACGTTAACCCCTATTTAGAATCCTGCACTTACAGGTGAATGTGCAATTTTGAGCTGACAAACCAGGTGGTGTAGAAGTCGATGGTTTGCCTACGTTTTTCAAATCCTTGGGGAAATTTCTCACCTTTTACATTTAGACTAAAATATTATATTCTCTATCACTCACCAGAATAATAGCCGCATGTAGTCTCTACTGAAAGTTGCACTGCTTTACGAATTTAATATATGCACAGAAATCTTAAAGTAATCCTTATGTAATCACCCTCAGCTCAGACAAAAAGGATCATGTTCAATTCTCATGGGCATAGCTGTTGAGAGCGCTCAAGGAAAACAAGCTAAGCCAGCATACGGGACAAGTGGCCCAACTGAGTCGTCCCTACAATAATGGGGATAATTATATTCCAAGACATGTAGTGATAGAAAAAAAATTGTGGGCAAGTAATAATAGAAAAAGGATTCTGGACAAGTAGTAATAAAAAAAATATTCTGGACAAGTAATAATAGTGAAAGGATTCTGGAAAAGTAGTAATAGTGAAAGGATTCTGGACAAGTAGTAATAGAAAAAGGATTCTGGACAAGTAATAATAGAAAAAAAAAAGATTATGGACAAGTAGTAATAGAAAAAAAATCCTGGACAAGTAGAAATAGAAAAAAATATTCTGGCGTAATGGGGTCAACACGCCTTAAACAAAAATGATCTTGCGGCTAAAAAGAGGTAAGGGTCTGAGCTAGAGTTGCATGGAGCGTTATTTGAGATGCCATGACATCACTTTGTAAAGGCCCCAGGGAGCGATGGGTAATGAGGGGATCAGGACCTGATTCAACACGGTGTCTGCTTATATTGATTCGGGAGGGAAAGTCTCAGTCAATAACCCGTCATGATAGCAGGGCTGAGGAATTACGTGCCTAAGATGCGTCAAATAGCGGGGATTCATAAATGGGATTTTGTTCATGTCCCAATACGCATTAAAAAGATCTCTAATGGGTTATGATAATTATTACATACGCTAATTAGCAAACTAATAAACGCTTAATTCATTGTGCAACTGCAAGTGAAGCGCCCGCCAATTTTAAGTTCCTTAAAGCTTGCAGTAATTATGTAAATGAAAGGTGCCATCGAGCACTTTTATTATTGATATTGTTAATAACTCCCTCCTAGTAAAGCAGAACTATTTACTGTTCCCTGCTCCCAATAGAGAGACAAATATATTTTACAGATATCATACACTTAAAGGGCGGTTTAACTTCGTAGCGGGACAAGAAAAACAAATTTGTGTCTTTTTAAATATAATCTTTTCAAAGCTCTTTGATCGCGACGAGCATATGTTTATTTTCGAAAGGAGAAAAAAAACGGGACGGATGTTAATAAAAAACAAAACCGTATGCCTAAAAACAACAACTTCAAAGTAGTACTATCCCTTTAGGTTGTGAAACCAAAAGAGTATTACTCCGCCCGGACGGATCATCGTTAAACCAGAGTAGTCTAAATTAAAATTTCTTGGAAGGTTTTTACTTCTTAGGAATAAATAATTATGTTGTTTTTGAATGTTGCATCCTTAAATTGCGTTCGTAGAATTTAGTATATTAAACACGGATGTACTGCTCAGGAAAAGACCCGTACAAAATCCGAACAACATACATTTGCAATGCAATTAAGGGGTTGGCATTTATACTCTTACAATTCCATCTCTAGGTTAGAAAGGGACAGCCACTAACCTATTTTCACCTTATTCCCTCAGTCGCTCGCATCATTATTTGGTCTAGCTCCGTCTGTTAAAGCCTCTATAGTTGTTGGCCTGCTTCTCTGTATCATAATTCCATCTCTAATAATAGTCAAAAGCAGTTCTGGTTATACCGATAACAAGGAAACGATGTCTTATAGTTTATTTGCTCAACCACTTATCCCTCGAATCACGTTATAAATGAGAAGGGAAGAGGTCATCGATTTGCAAACAAGCTTATTTCTGATCCCCATTGCGTCATTGATGTGAAAGTGAATAATCTAAATGCACTGCTTCACCTCGTTTAATGTCAGATGCCTTGTAAAGTCGAGGGACAAATCCAGAACCATCTCCGGCGGATGCGTTACGAAGCATGCCAAGAGACGCCAGATAGTGCAGTGAGTAGTTTCCCTGGACTGACAAGCAAAAAGGTTGACGTTCGACTCTCAGCTGGTATCCCCTGCCTTCGTCTTTTTTGGGGTATAGTTGAGTTGGTTTGGTTTTGGAGTTGCATACCCGTGTTGAATGTTGAGGCGTTACCATTATTGTTGTTCCCATCACTTATTCTTGGGTCACAGTGACTATCAACAAGTGCGATCCGCCTGGCTAACGTAATCGTTGAAGATAAGGACACACATACAAACAGCATCGAGCAGATAAGAGAAAAGGAGCTTTCAGAACTATCTGGTTTCTTGTACAGACTTTATAAGAGAGAGAGAGAGAGAGAGAGAGAGAGAGAGAGAGAGAGAGAGAGAGACAGACAGACAGAGAGACAGACAGACAGGAGAGAGAGAGAGAGAGAGAGAGAGAGAGAGACAGACAGACAGACAGACAGACAGACAGACAGACAGACAGACAAACAGACAGAGAGCAGACAGACAGACTATCAGTTAAGGAATGTAGACAAATAAGTAATTTAAACGATTAGCTAGTTTATTTAGTACCTCTGAGACCAACAGATAAAGAGAGAAACGTAAAAGAAAAGAAGTGTGTGTGTGTGCGTGAGGAGAGAGAGAGTTAGTGGGATAGAGAGTAGAGAGATAGAGAGAAAGGCTAAAGGAAAACAGGTTAGATCTATTCATTTGATATTAATCTAATAGATAGAGGGAGAGAGAAGGGAGAAGGCATAGACAAAGACGGATAGATAAATAGACATTAGTCAGACAGACAGCGTCACAGAGACAGAGAAAGAGGCAGAAAGACATAGAAAGATAGAAAAACAGGCACAGAGACAAATGCAGAGAGGAAAACCGGAAGACAGATATAGATGGAGAGATACGTGAGGGAGAAATAAAGAGAGTAGGAGAGAGCGAGAAATTAAGGGGAATTCCATTTTAACCAACACTTTATTGCTTCTGTGAGATGACACTTAAAGTAGGCCTATGTGTTTTTCCACCGAAAACAGTCGTTCCCTCCTGCAAGACGTCTTACATTAATTACATAGTACAGTGTAACAAAGGTCAGGACAAAACATCCGCAAGCACAACCTGACCTGACTACCTCTAGAGCAGCTGACCATGCGTGAAGACTTGTACATGTAGTTTAAGGTTAATAGCCTTCAGATAAAGAAGTCTTTTTTTCGGTGATTATGACAATTGTTCTTAGGTTCTGTGACTGGATATCCAGGCCTGAAGCATGACATCAATACTATTTCTTTGTTCACTTAGTTTAAAAACTTAGTTTTTAAAATAATACATGCCCTGACCTCCGAAAGGAGTTATGTACAAAAAGAGATGGTAATAGCATGTCGCTCGCTCTTCATATTCTTTGGCAGTTTTTTATTCTTGTATTTGAAACCGGTACATGTACCTTCGTTTGATGAGTAAACGGGTCTTGCCAGTCAGAGATATTTGTTGCTTAGCCTCCAACTTTTTACATGCTGCCACACAGAGACAGTGCAGGGATGCCATCAATCCTGTCTCAGCCGTGTCAGACAGAGATAGAGGGCAGTTACGGGGACGCCTGGTACTGTGCTACAGTGTATGATTGTTTACACAATACTGACGCCAACCAAAAAAGTAGGGAAAGCAAGGATACAGGCCAAGAACTTCAATAATGGTTGAGAGCTACACATACTACCCAGTGATCTGTCTTGCCTTCCTCCTGTCCAATTTGTTTCCGTCTATTTGGCCACCCTCGTTCAGTCTTCTTAGTAATTCATTGAAAACAAATCTCTAAGATAAAATTACCGAACAAACTAAACTTGTTCTGGGCATGTTTCTAATGTTATTTTGAGAAACAGGCGCAAGCCTTTTTTACATTGGGCAATTTAAAGACACTAACAAATCCCCATATACTTTTTACACACAATATACTTGCCCCCCCCCACAAAATCTCAACATACAGTGACGAAATCCCCACTATCGATCTGCAATCAGCCATGATAGGTTCATAAACCGCGTTGTCAGTGTCGGCCGTTCTTGTTACTTCACAGTCCAGTGACCACAGCGCTGGGCCACTCTAGGGACTCTCAGAGCCAGGGGTTACAAACGAGTGTCCTGTCCGGTATGTTATTCCGCGGTTACCGTGACAAGGTCATTATAGGCCTCCAGTGTCGCAAGGAGTGGGAATTACAGGTTGGATTGATAGGCCTGTTTGGAGGGAGAGGGAGGTGGAGAGGAATGGGATGGAGAGAGAGAGAAAATCACGGTGATACAGAAAGAGAATTGGAAAAAAGGAATAGCTCTGCAGTGTTTTTGGGACAGAAACCCACAATCAAGGAGGAAACAATTCGACAGGTCTGTTTGAAGGAATTTGGAAAATGAACGAGAGAGAGAGAGAGAGAGAGAGAGAGAGAGAGAAAGAGAGAGAGAGAGAGGGAGGGAGGGAGATACGCACTTACTTGGAGAGAAAGAGAGAGTGAGAGAGAGGTGGGAAAACGAAAACGTCCAGTGATGGTTTCACAGAAGTCCACAGCGAAGAAGGAAACACCTGGTATGGGTAACATATTTCCTCATTATAAGGAAACCCCGAAGGACGAAGCGGACTAAAGAAAAAGTATTTATATTATAGACGAAAGCCTCTCCACGCACTTGCTGTGAATAAAACGTTCACTATGTCTTGTAGGCTGGGTTTTTTTCTTATACAGACAGAAAAACGGATCAAACCAGTTACCGCGGTTTACCGGTTAATAATCAATGCTTTGATTGTTGAGTAAATTACCACCTATATTTACTTGGTAGTAATGGTAATGCTCCGTAGTTTTCAAATCTCGTTCCCTTTGCTTGTCAACTCAGAGCACTACCTACTGAGCTACCTGGCGCCAGTTCCTGGAAGGATCTTGTAAACAAAGACTTCTTATCAACTGAGTAAAAAGGTTGTTACGTTGGATCCAACTGCATGACTGCGTGTCACACCAGAAGCATTCTATCGACTGCGTTACCCACTTTCCCTCACGAAGTTTATCAAATTTTTGCTACAAGATAGAAAGTTTTACAAGACTGTTCAAATAGCTTGCGCAAACATTTTCCAAAAAACCTAATGCATATCATTTTAACTTTGTATGATAAAATACTATCCCAATATTTTTCAGGTCTATAAATATTCCATCACGAATAAGGTACATTCCAAATGTCGACTTACAACTTTTCCAACATTTTTTTTTATTTTCTTTAAAATTGTTGAAGGACACGAACCATCCTTTCGGTGATATAATCATGATAGTTTAACATGTTTTTGTGTTATCTTGCTCTTCTGGCTATAAATAGGGTGTTAGCTAATTTGAAATCAACAATAGAAGATCATGTCTGTTTGCATCATTAGTGGCGGTTCTTGCTATGTGTGAATCTTCTTCAAGCCAGCGTGGAGTTTCGAACTTTTTCAATTCAATGTAGTGGTTAGTGGATTTGACATGATGTTGTTTGGTACAAAATAAATGTACACATAACGATTGTGTGTAGATTTATTTTATATATACTGAATGATAACTACGTTATTGGGGCATTATTTATGATAGATTTAAGAAATATATCCGTATGACCACTCATTTATATTGTCAAAACATTCATTATGATAGTTTTTTCGGGCTTCTTTAGAATATTAGTAGACATTGTTAAGAAACAAGACATTTCACCGAAGAAACCAGCAACTCACAATGCGCATTTTTAAAATGTAATTACAGTGTATATCTATAAATCTTTGCTTCGAATTTTCTCCTCTAGAACATGTCTTCGCGAGCATCGTCAAATATTGACATGCAGAAAGCTTAGATAAGTGTGTGTTTGAAGAGAGAGAGAGAGGGAGAGAGAGAGAGAGAGAGAGAGAGAGAGAGAGAGACAGAGACAGAGAGATAGACAGACAGACAGACAGACCCCCTTGAAATACAGGAAGAGGGTGCCAAGGAGGGTTAGTTTTGCATTCAGATAAGGCTTTCGAGGTTAATAAAATTGAATGCTTCTCAGCGACCCTCAACGCTTCCCCATCCATCATTCTTGAGAAGGTTGACCTTCATCGCATCCCTATTTTTCCTCCCTACTCATCTCTCCCATCTTTTCTCTTTAAATTAATGTGTCAAAATGTGTATACTTCACAAGTATTCAACGAGTTTGTTTTTTTGTTTTTTTTTAATCAAATATAAAGGATGCTTGGAGAGGTATGGAAATTTTAAGGGATTAAAAGGAGAATGAAGAAAGAACTTGGGATGGATGAGTAGAAAACGAGAGAGAGAGAGAGAGAGAGAGAGAGCGAAAGAGAGAGAGAGAGAGAGAGAGAGAGCGAGAGAGAGAGGCAGAGAGACAGACAGACAGACAGACAGACAGATAGACAGACAGGCAGGCAGATAGACAGACTGGCAGACAGACGGACATAAATTTAACAGAGATGAAGATAGGCAGATAGGAAGCGAGTAGGAGGGGGAGATGAAAGACATAATGTCTCTTTTTTTCCGTAGCACAACGGTTTGTCGTGGTACAAACATTATCAAAAGAACAACAAAAAAACAATCGTTGGAAAACAAAACAAACCTCATTTAAGGGACCTCTGAAAACAAGCCAAAAAAACAAAACAAACAGAACATACTTATATCGATTGACTCTACCTCACTCACTATTCAAACTCGACGGTGAGAGCGAGCTAATAACAACGCCAATTGCGTTTGCTATCGATATATTTTCGGGAATGATTTCAGTCAGAGGTGTCCAATGAAGTTAGGTCTTGGCACACGTAGACTGCCGGGTAGACTCTGTTAACTGGTTTTGGTCGTAAAAAGTGACTGTCATCAGTATGAAAGATTGGTTTCATGGTTTCTTCTTCGTATTGTAGAATTTACTTTGTCCCGATAGCCCCTCCCTCTTGTGCTCTCCCTCTGTCTGTCTGTCTGTCTGTTTGTCTATCTATATGTTTGTCTGTCTGTCTGTCTGTCTGTCTGTTTCTGTGTCTGCCTGTGACGTACTGTCTCCTTTGTCTTTTTATGTAATTTCTCTGTCCTATTCTCCACTACCGGTGAATACGATATTTCTCCCTCAACATTCTTTCTCTGTAACTTATTTGCCTCCATTCCCATCCCGTCTCTCTCTCTCTCTCTCTCTCTCTCTCTCTCTCTCTCTCTCTCTCTCTCTCTCTCTCTCTCTCTTGTTTCTCTTTGTCTTTGTGCATGTCTATGCCTGGCTCAGTGCGCTTTACAAAGTATTTAAAATGACAATGAACGTACATTTAATATATAAATATCATTATCGTAGTGATTAGAAAATACAGATAATAAAGAACTTTCATTATATATAAATATCATTAACGTAGTGATTAAAAATACAGATAATAAAGAACTTTCATTTTATATATAAATATCATTATCGTAGTGATTAAAAATACAGATAATAAAGATCTTTCATATCAATATCTCTAACGTGTTGGTTATGGAACATACAGCTCTCTCTCTCTCTCTCTCTCTCTCTCTCTCTCTTGTTTCTCTTTGTCTTTGTGCATGTCTCTTGTATGAAAACTAAGGAACATTTGAAAACAAAAAACAAAAACAGAAAACGCAGTATGTATTGAGAAATTTAAAGTACGTGGGCAAGCAAGGCGCACATTAATTTTATGTTATGTGTTGAAGTCCCGATTGACACGAAAGTAGAAAGAATAGTCGCAGTACCGTGACTGTGCAGTATCGATTCCCTTTGTTTACCTGCTAGAGATGTCAAAGACAGCTCTGTCACCGATTTAATATTTAATGTAGATGTATGGGAAACTGCAAGGTGCTACACACATGAATGTTTGACAAACGTCAAAGCAACGGCACAGTTATGTTTTAAAAACTTACAATTTGTGTTATTTTTTGAGATTGTTCATGTTGATTTAGAAAGGAAAGATATTGAATATCGAAAACTGTTTTAAGATATTGACAAATCAATGAATAATGTATCATATTTCTAAATTATCTTATAACATCCAAATTCCAAACATATGTTTTGCGTTCCCTAGGCGTAGCACGGCTAAGAAAAACAAAAACCAACGTCTTTTTTTCAATCGACTCCTAATTTTTCTAACTCGGGGCATAATGAGTATGAAATAAGCAATAAAAAATAAGTATTGCTATCAATCCAAATATATCGACGCTAATTAAACGTTGAGTATGTAGGCTTTCGAATCAGAGACGAATTATTTCGTGCATTCAGATAAAAAAACAACTTCGATCCTCTCCCATTAATTCACAGACGGGATCATTCTCCACCTCTGGTGAGGGAATATGCCAAAACGCTGAGCAAACAAGGCGATGAGATAGGCGTATCAGGGTTCTTGTCTTCATCGGGTTTCAAGTATTGGCGCAGTCGCTCACCACATTAATCGACCAGTCCGTCAAGTATTCGCTCCTCTTTCTCACCCTTACTATCTTTCTATCCACTCTCTTTCACTCTTACTCTCCCCCCCCCTCTCTCTCTCTCTCTCTTTGTGTCTCTCTCTGTCTCTCTTTCACTCTTACTCTCCGCCTCTCTCTCTCTCTCTCTCTCTCTCTCTGTCGCTATGTCTTTGTATGTCTGTCTTC
>RQTK01000558.1:132208-157396 GCA_003991915.1 Elysia chlorotica | reverse complement strand
TCCTCTCTCTCTCTCTCTCACTCTCTCTCTCTCTTCTCTCTCTCTCTCGTTATCTATTCCCCTATACCAAGTTCTTTCCTTTTCAGAGACCAAACTTTTTTTTTTTTCAATTCTGCTAGACTCTAGTGCACATTATGCATTTTTTTTCCTTTTTATCAAAACTCAACAACATTGTCTTTTTAAGCTTGAAAACTAGAAAATGAAATTGAAGTATTATGACAAGTGTACAGACCTTTCTAGTTATCTCAATCTAGAAAAACCAAGTTCCAACAATATTTTTCTTCTCGTTTCTGAACCCTTTTTAGCTATGCCCATAACATCTGAAACTAGCGCCTACAGAGAAACGCAGTAAGCACACATTGTAATTTTTCTATACTTGCGTGTGCTCCTATAATAGATCACAAACATGGCACTCAGGTACACACCAATAGGCGTAAAAGATTGGGCTTTCCACGAGCACATTAAAAATATCAGCTGCTCGTCACATGTTCATGACAGAAACTGAATAGGCCTACTCTGCTTGCACCTAGGGCACAAGATCACAACACCAAAGAACCATTCGCGTCAAAATGCATGCTAGGTGCAAGCCAATCAAACTTAACTTAACGATAATAAAAATAGCTTTGGCTAAATCCTTACCTAGTTGTTAGACCTGCTCTGAACATCTTTTTAACTAGACAAGCAAGTCTGAAACGCGATCTTTGTTGTTTTTTTTTTAACAATTTAAAGTCACCCAGGCTTTGAGATAAAAATACATAGGTCAAAAATAAAATTAAGAAAAGACAAGAAAAGAGGCCGAAATTAAGAGAACGGGGGAGAACTAGATTAATTACTTAAAAAAAACGTGTTGAAAGACAGTCTGCGTATAATTATTTCCAAACAAGAATCTTGAGGAAATTCGTCTCTCCAATGAACGCGTAACACCACTCTGGCTAGACAACCGAGTTTCAAAGCTTAATGCTAATTTCTAACAATTTAAAGGCCACCAGTCTTCAGGGAGGAATTTTCTCTGACTGGAGGGAGGGAGGGAAACAGGAAAACAGTTTACAAGGAGGAACCATCAGGTTCAGAGACAGCTATAAAAGAAAGCAAGAAAATAAACAACTTCGAAGGGCAATTGCGAAAACATCGCGTTTCAAGGCATATAGATATTATATCAAAGTTGCTCAACATGAGCTCTGTACGACCCGCAAATAAGTAAAGATAGACAATAAACCTAACGTATACGAAGATGCTTAAGAACATAACACATGCAGGCTATTAATTATACAAAAGCAGATATCACAACAACCTATTGCGATACTGTTCATAACTTGTAGAGAAGCTTAAGACAAAACGAACGAGTCAGCCGTGAGTTAATGTGAACTAAAAACTAAGCCTATAATTCTTGTGTTCATTAGACCATGTCTAAGAGTTACGGATCGCTCACATTTGCTCTCTAACATTGGCTTTTAGGGAAAGTGTTTCATGCCTGCTCGATAAGTTAGTGTTGTTACACATTCACTTTGCTCGGTATAAAAACATGACCAGAATAAAAGTAGCGAGTTGCTTTACGAAGAGCTATAATAATTGTTTTGGTTTAAGTCCCAAAGGAAATTAAAATAATATAGATTGAAAAACAAAGCAAAGAATTGAGCTTTGGGAAGGAAAAGAAAGATATTAGTTGAAAATTGATCAGCGCTATGTGAGATGAAAGAGAGAGAGAGAGAGAGAGAGAGAAAAGAGAGAGAGAGAGAGAGAGAGAAAGAGAGAGAAAGAGAGAGAAAGAGAGAGAGAGAAAGAGAGAGAGAGAGAGAGAGAGAGAGAGAGAGAGAGAGAGAGAGAGAGAGAGAGAGAGATAGAGAGAGAAAGAGAAGAGGGGAGGGGTAAAGATAGTTACATCACAGACAGATAAAAAGAGAAAGGCATAGAGACCAACGAAAAGAGATGGAAAAGAAACAGGATATAAAAGATGAAAAAGTTCAACAAAAAGAGTAATGTGTGTCTAACATGAAACATGCAACATTAACTTTACAGTGCCGATAGTTCACCTCAATCCCTCAAGGTCAATGACAATATGAGCAAGTTATGAGGTAAACCGAAGCTGAAATACGATCCCTAAAGCAAATAGACCAGCAGGTTCTAAATGATTGCGTTCGCCTCGGAGTATAGACTTGAAAGCAAATCGAAAAATTAGCAATGTTTATATAAACCAATTACATGTATTATTGTCGGCTTTAGACATTGATACAATAAACATTTTAAACATTGAACATGCTATAAAAGTTATTGAAAATTAATACACGTATTACATTACATGGAATCAAAATTTAGTTTTCATACACCATCTGAGATTAATATTTATCATATTCCATAATCGTTTTTCTTTTTTAAAGCGTTCAACTGTCTGCTCTTTCAAGGAAAGTTTTGGTTCAAAAATTAAAGAATGAACATAGGATTGAAGAGACAAAACCAATAGACAAAAAATAACGAAGTAAAAAAAAACAAATAAGGATGGGTAGGAAAGCTCACTGACTGTAATAATTAATGTGATATCTGAGAGGTGAAATCGTCTCTATCGTAATACAGGCAGTGTGCACTCACCTGTACCTACCTCAAAATGTGGACCATATATAAGGGTAATAGGGTGTAATATCATAATTATTGGTGTCCACAGGTCTACCGTGAAAATGTGGTTTTGAAACTAACTTGATGAAAAGGTAAAATATTTATTTGACAAGTCGACACCGGAATAATCTAACTTGTGCAGAGAACCGGTCGTAAACTTTCAAAGATCCTTGATTCTTCAGGTTTAAGCCGGTCTAGATCTAGATCTTTGAACAGAAAATTAATATTGCGTGATATCAATGGACAAACAAATCATGTATAGAAAATGAGAGAAAATAAAATTCCCTTCAAAATTTCCTCCATTTCACCTAGATTTATATTAGTATAATGATATTCATTGTCTTACTATTCTAAAAATGTCCATACCTTTGCCATTAGCCTTAGCAGATTCCATTGTTAATCCGAGTTTTCTTGAATACAGGCAGAATCCAAAATAGCTTTCGAAATTATGGCCAACTGCAGATCCGCAATGGCAAGGGCAAAAATCACAGCACGAAACGAAAAAGACAGTATCTTCTTCCAATGAGTTTGATAAACTCTAGATATTAAATTATATCCATTTTGTCACAGAATCACATCAACATAGCTGTAGCGGTGTGTCTACTAGATTTTATTGTTGTAAGCATGAAGAATCCTGCTTTTAACACACCTCATGCATTATTTATGATCCAGTTCAAAATTAAGGCGAAACAAATGCTACCTTTATCACGTTCTTAATTTGATCACTTCATGTCAAAGATAAAGGGGTTTGTTTATATTTACGGTCCTTACTGCTTCAGTGCGATGCAACCAGCACAGGGCTTACGATATGAATGAAAATCACATTGGTCTTACCTGAACCATAAAGTAATAGAGTGAAATAGACCCAAAGAGAAAAGTGTGCTCAGTGGGGCATAAAGTGCTTAAGCAAACGTCAGCTCATGCTTGGAGCCGTTAACCTACTTCTAGTTCTAGATCTATATAATAAAACAGTCATGTATAACAGTCTTTAGGATCAATATTTTCTTGGAAGCGGGTATGGTATTGGTATTACAGACTGCCTACGCTCACAGACCTTGAAATCTAATATCAGATTAAATGTGATACTGTTTGCATAGTCTACCTGTACTCTTTCCGATGAAAGAAATTGCTTGAAACAACCCAAGGTCGCATTTAAAATGAGTACAGAGAAAAAGCACCGCGACAGAATGTTGTTTGGAATTTGAATCATTCATGTCTTAGGAATGAAACGAAATCCTAAAATAGATCTAATGCGTCTTCGCTCTCGCCAGTCGCCACAGAGCATCAAACGAAAACACTGTAACGAAGAAATCTAGGTCCAGCCTCCTTACTAGCTGTGGCTAAATACCAACAGACAGATAGACCTTAAAACTAGAAAGGGCTAAACAAAGCTGACCTGAAAACCAGCGGTCAGTTCTGGTGATTATAAAGCCATCTCCTCCCCCCTCCCTTCCCGAGTTTACCTTAGCTTTCCGCGCGCCAGTCGCCGGCTAGGCAGGCTGATCCAGTTAGCATTCACAGTCAAGTCGGGTGACCTTGCATCCCCTCTTGCCCTCAGTCTCAGGCCCTCTCTTCAGGTAGCTTCAGACTGGGGGAAGAGGCGGGTACCTCGAGCGGGGTGATAAGGGAGTTAACCTCCAGCAAAGCAAGATCATTATTGTGCAGCACGAGTGTCTGCTCTTATCTGATGCAGCTTTGAGATGTATTGCATCTGCCTCTCAGATTCTGTCTCTTCTTTTTTTGTGTGTGTAAAACTGCTCGTCTTCTTTCAACTGCTGGGCCAGTTTTAACATAGTATTTGACAAGGCTAAGACAGAAGTCTGGCATGCGTGCTTTGCCCCTGTTGCAGCTTTAAATTTGTCAGATTTAATCTTGGGACTCGTCCGTGGTATAGCCTTGTTGTTCACAATGGACTTTAAGAAAGAAACAAACAAACATCCCTCACATCTTTTTGGATGCGCATCAGAGGACGTGGTCTTTGCTCAGCCACGTGACATTAGTCTGAACATGAGAAGTATCAACTTTTCAAGCGAAGAACTTTTGATATCGCTCATTTTTTCTGGGAGTGTCAATACGCGTTATATAAACTTTATAGTGTTTTTGCATCTTTAACGTATACAGACCCCCCCCCCTTTTAAATGTTGCTATATACACTACATGCAGTGTTTTTTCCACCAATTTTGCCACTCGCTGTGTTTAAGTGTTTTTGTTCAAATTATATTCTTTGGTCTGACAGTCAGATAAAGATAGCCTCTCTCCTAATTTAACGTTTTCTAGGTCTCAAGAAATATTATTTACCATATTAGGTAAAAATGCTTGCGATAAACAGCGCTTATGACATTAAATAGACAGAAACACTATAACATGCAACGCGTATAGACTCTTTCAACTTCATCAATGATGAAAAGTATGTCTTCCACCAACTCAGCCCTTCTTTTTCTCTCCCAAGTTCATTCCTTCCGTTATCCTTGTTTTCACCCCTCCTATAAAATGTTTAATTCAACGATTTAACATTTTGATCAATCATTATCTTTTGTTCCATTGGTGGTATGAAAATATGAAAGCAAAAAACAAAAATCCCCCATCAAAACAACAACAACAAAAACTTCACATTGATAAAGAAAGATCGTTGGAAGATGTGATGCAGAAATAATAGTATTTGAAGCTTAAAATGAATGGGCAGCTTGAGTTTCAAAACAGAAAGATTAAGATATCACTATACATAAAACATTTGGAATGCGGATTGAAGGTTTGATTTCGCTCTGGAGGATACACAAAAAAAAAAAAGAAAGACAAAAGTTGGTGGGAAACAGGATTGATAACAACTTCAGAGAGACACTAGTGTAAATAAATGAAATGATTATGTCCCTTCCAAAGCTTAGCAAGTCAACATACAAGAAAGATAAGACAAGATAAGCCTTTATTATCCCATAGGGACATTTTCTTCGTCGCACATGAATAATATACATTTGATTCAACATCAATACATACTTGAGAGATAAAAATAAAATATACATCTTACATAAACGTGCAACACTATTAAAAGCACACTGTCAAACATAATTATTATTTAGAAAAACATAAATCTTTGCGCATAGCTATAAAAAAAACACAGTCCGCTAAGTATGATAATTTTGTAGCAATCTGATGGAGGCTGGTACAAACGAGTTTTAATATCTGTCTGTTTTGGCCTTAACAAAATCTGTAACTTCTTTGTGGTGTTTCATTTTAACTATGAAAATGTTGGTTTTTGTCTTATGTTGTACTGATTGCTTTTTAAATTACTTGTAAAACATACATGCCTTTAAAAGGGGTAGTTCACAGCCAATAATCTGAGAAGCTTTCTGTCTTTTTGATAGGTTTTCTCCGTAACATGTAATTGTCAAAAATATTAAACTTTGGAAACAGAAGACATACAATTTTTTTCATAATGTTGTAGTCGACATTGAAAGACTTTAATTTCCTTAAAAAATTACAGTCGTTGATCAGATTCTTTAAATCAGGATTTCAATACGAGTGGTAACAGAAACTTTAAAATCAATGGTGAGGCCGAGAAAATATGCGTTGTTAAAGCAGATACCTCGTTTTGTCTAAAATAAAAAAAAAATCACCAGTTTTCTCTTATTAATGTTAAAATTTTTAAAAGTTTGTCCGGCACAATGCTCAATTTTTTATGTCTTCAAAATAAAAATCTTCGTTTTGTACTATTGTTCTGATTAAGCAAGAGTCGTCAGTAAATTTAATAAATTGTGTGTTTGTGCCTTTTGTGTATTAGTCATTGGTATAGGCAGTGCATAAAATTGGTGAAAAACTCAGCGTTTTTGTGCCCGCCTGTTTTTGATAATAGCTTTGGAATTAACACAGTGGTCTCAATGTAAGAAAATCAGTAAGTGTTGTTAAAAGTAATCCTAGATAGCGCTGAACCCGCACTTTAAAATAAAACCCTTACTCAGGATCGCAGATCTATGAATATCTTTGAGTAGATTATGCTGTTGCACAATCAAAACTGAGATACTATTGAGTCTTTAGATCAAATAAAACGTTCAATTCATAAATTAAATGATTTCGTCCAATCCCGAATTACTGTTCGCAGACACTGAATGCGATCACGTTCATTAAACATTATGATATTTCCGTTTAAGGAACGGGATATCAACTAGTTAAATAAATAGAGACTTGAACTTTGTAAAAATTGCCTAAATAACAGTGAAACAACAACTAGGACTGTAAGTACAATATTGCTGTACGACGAGATGGTACCTAGTTTACTTTACAACGTCATATACCTCAAATCAAAACTTGGCGCAAACATTTGGATACAGGAATCCCATAATTGGCATTAAAGGTATGCATGACATTTATCAAAATGTCAGCACCGACGAAACCGACATCTCTATATTGCCCGCTCTGAAATTTATGGAAGGCTGAGAGTTAGCTAGTGCTGTGGCAACTGCCGCTGCTAAGCTCCAAATTGCGCTCGATTTCCATACTCACACCAGCTTTGTACAATTCTGCGTGATATAATTATTCAAAAGTGGAAAGTATGAGGTGAGTTTGTATAGAACTGAAGGACAAATTGAACACCGGTTCCCTTAAAATTTCTGAATGCATGCATGCTAAGCTGTCGAAGCCCTTCCGGTGCAATGTAATACATGTACTTTTTCTTTCTATCATTTGACTTCTATAATGCGCCATTCCACAACAACTCAACATCCGAAAGTGCGAAAAAAGTCTAGTAACGTTAAAGCTTCAGAGATAAAATGTAGAATTCCCAAATCCAGCCTATATTCCTGACCGTGCACCTGACTACCAGCTCGTTGATCACGCAGTGACAGGGCAGGGATACCAGGACTTCAAGTTCAATTTGTGCTACTGTAGGCGCCCTTAACAACAGTCGACTTGATTGAAAACCACACGCTTAACCACCAGGTTTACTCACTCTACTGATCCCCTAAGTATAATTATTGAGATGCCAGTTTCAGCTCCACTTACATTCAATTTGAGCGGATTTAATTAGGTTTTTTCCTTATCATATCCTTTTCCCAAACGTCATATAAATTTACGCACACTTTAAATTTACAAGATATAGAAAAATCCTTTAAAATTAAAGTTACGAAAAAGACGGGTCATGCAGGTATTTATATCTTCTGACTTTCTGAGCTATCAAGATTTTTTCAATAGCTAGAAAGCAAGGCAAAAAATATTTCTGAGTTCCTGTATGTCTGTCTGTCTATCTATTTATCTATCTATCTATCTATCTATCTATCTATCTATCTATCTATCTATCTATCTATCTATCTATCTATCTATCTATCTATCTATCTGTCTATCTATCTATCTTTTCTCTCTATCTTTCTCTCTTTTCGTCTCTGTCTGTCTCTGCCTGTCAGTCTGTATGTCTGTCTTTTTATTGTCACACTACCCGTCTCTCTATCTCTCTCTCTTTCTCTCTCTCTCTCTCTCTCTCTCTCTCTCTCTCTCTTTCTCACTCACCGTTTAACTATTGTTTCTCTCTCGCCCTCTCTCTCTATCTCTCTATAAAAAAAAATTAAGATAGGAGAGGAGTTAGCGCTTTTAAAGTTTACAATCTAAATTTTTTAGTTGATTCAATTTTTAACTACAACGCCAACTTATGTTTCTAGTTTAAAAAAGCACACAAACAAACAAACAAACATACAGAAAAAAAACAAACAAAAACAAAACAAATAATGCACCTCTCACGGTCTAGCCTAAATGCCAAAAAAATAAAAACAACGTCAAAATCCCGTCACAACAAAACGTGTCCAAATTCAAAACACCCATTCAGAACTCTAGATTTCAAACAAGTTCTAGAATTTACATCGGAAAACCCCGCTCTCTAATTCCACAAGCCTGAACGGCAGAGGAATGCGCTCTAGCAGCCGAGGTCAAGTCCACAGGTCGGGTGTGAGCGACTGGGCCGGCATCTCTGCCTAGAGTCTGCACCGGTTCCTGGGTCCTGATGTGCCGGTTATTTCGAACATGTATGGGAACTGCTGTAAGTTTGAGTTATCTAAAATTTAAAATATCAGTTTACGTTTATGCTAAATGACCCGTAATAGGAAGCTAATAACGTGGACCCTGAGAGCAATAAAAATAGTGTTGTTTTCTCAGTTGAAACAAACACAAGTAACAATAAATTCGAGACATGGTGTAATAAAAGAAGGGCCTTTTTTCAGCTTTCCAGTTGAGCTTTAAAATGTATACCACTAATGTTATCTTAGGGGAAGGTTCAATTAAACCGGTCCTTTTTCTTATTCGAACCAATGAATCACTTTCTCTAACATAAAATAGAACATAAAATGGTAACTCGGTTACAGTTCAAATTAAAGGACAATCGTATAACCCGTGTTCAAGTTATCTGGATTCGACTTATTCCAGGCTCTACGAAGCGAGCAGTAAGCGGGGGTATAAAACGTGAGTGGGTCTGGCACTCAGATGTTCTTCGCTCTCCAGCCCTGAGGAAGGGTTCTGGCCTGTCCTGGTATTGAATGGCGCTTGTCTGACTTAAGCAGTAGGACTGCATTTCCCCATGCAGGCTGCTCGCTGTGAAACTGGTGGAGTGCGCTGTCTGTCACCTACAACCAGGTAAGATGAGCATTATTTTTGGCATGTCTTTTACAGATTTTACATGATTGTGCATTAGTTTCATAGAAATAGATCAAGGGCGTTGTGCTACATAATGTCTACAGGCGGTGTGGTCTAATTGTAAAACGGGACGCTTATAATTGGAACTGGAAGGACGCTGCGTTTTCCCGCACTGCCTGGTTCGTGTCATTAAGTTTGAATGCCTACGTTACAACTACAGGTGTCCCGCTCTGAGGTCCGGTCGCCGTGTAGTACATGTATATCTCTTGACATATTGGTGATGTTAAACTCAGAAAGAGCTTCGCTTTATCCAACCAAAGGTGACACGTTGTAAAACAATATCTTAACAAAATTTTAAGTTTTTATTTGTTTCTTATGTAAACGGCGGATTTCAATAGATAGCTCTAGCATTTAGACATTAAATTTTCATTGTCCTTTGCATGAAATTTATTAAAAAACTAACAACTATTTTTGCTGCCATTTTATCCTACATGAATCAAAAGTTATACACATTAATTCTACACACTTGTATTTTTTAATCATTTAGATATCTAAATACCAATAGTGTTCAACCAGATATTCCATATCCACCATAAATGCAATGTATAAAGCAGATCAGATGGCATTAAAACATATCATGTATGTTAAATAGAAAAATGTCTACCCACTGGACAAAACAAAACAGAAAGAACATAAACCATACTTACTATAAAACCATGCTACAAAACGTTGAGACAGCACATAATTAACCCCACATCCTGGAAAGATTCGGTTCTCATTGTTTCAAAATTATAGGGACTGTTACAACAAGAAATTGTAGTTGATAAGCTTACTATTGGCAAGATATTATAGGTACGCAGCATAGGACCAACCACTCGTACAGTGATGGAAAGAGTTGTTTGCAATAGCATAATTATAGGTTTATAATAATTTATAGCTGAATTGTATGACACCTAGGTGTCAAACCTAGGTCAAAAGAATAGACACGGGCTGTTTACACAGTATACAATTGTCTATATGTACAGTGTTACTATCATAGTGGAGGAGTGGATCCTTAAAGAACAGCGTGGCAATGGACTATTCCGTACACAAGTTAAATGTCAAATTGCAAGCGCGGCCGGCAGCAATGTGCAACATATGTGTTTTGCGTGGTCGTGAGAGTCTTTAATCTCCGGCCTTTTCATACCTATTTAATGGCTTCCATAACTTTTTGATTGCCTTAGTCTCCTACCATGCAATGTGCTTGCTGTTACCAAAGTGAGCTGGATAATTTATTACTTTACTGTTAGATATTGTTCATTTGGCCAAAAAAATATTATTGTCTGGCAGATTAGGATGATAGGACAGGTATAAGCCTGTTTGCAGCAGAAATACACCGATACATATAGTACTTAATATACGGTTTTTCTGGCTCGACTTATACGTTGAAAACGTTTTCACCTTGAATTCCACGATCCTTTAATAGCCTTACAATATTAAAAACGATGAACGATGTGTATCTAATAAGAGTTAAGCGTTCTGTAAACCTTTATCAGTTTTACGTCTGCGATGTAGCCCGAATGATTATAATGACATTAGAGAGCAGTTGAGATTCGAACTCGGCAGTCGTACTCATTAGTCCAGAGCACTACCGACTGAGTTATCTTGTACCCTTCTTTAGGGTCCTAAATGTTTCTGCCAATATCGAAAAAGTGGAGAGAAAATAAAGGAGCGCATACATAGAAAGGAACCTGAGGAATCTGAATACATATGATACCAATATGCCTGTTGATTATTTATAAATTTATAAACATTTTTTCCACCTAATAATCCCAAATAATTCCTTATTACAGTGTAAAAAACGAATGAAATCCGAAATCAAGACATAAAACAGAAAAAAGAAAGTATTAATTACCCTTCAGGTAAGGGGTCGATCAAATAACACCTTTTACAGGGATATATAAAAAAAACAAACCCTTTTCTTTGTTCTCGCCGATATTCCATTACTCACCAAGGTGCATCAAGCTGTCTTTGAGAGGAATATACAAAAGCTTCCTGGGTTTATTTTACCAGAGTCATTCCAGATTCCATCTGATGACCCATTTATTTAAGACAGGTGGAGGGCTGTAGACCTGAGCGCAAAAACGTATAGTTACCAGCACGCCCTGTTTCAATGACATAAACAAACTACAATAAACAAAAATTGATGGGAATTCCAATGTTGTGCATTTTTGTGGAGAAATTATAGACAAATATAAGAATCTCCATTAACAACCAGTAGCTTTGTAGCTTTGTAGCTTTCGAAGCTTGATTTGAATCGTATGCTACTGCAAGTGTCATGCAAGTAGTTTTGATTCAATCTTCTAAATTTAAAATTGCAGTAACAGGGTTTGTTAGGAACAGGAGGGGTTGCAAAATCGGAACCGCGGACCGCCAGCTTACGATTGGCAAGCCTGTAGCAGTAGTGGGCTAGCGTCCCATCACCTTTTTATATTAACAATATTTTTTCAACACTAAACCATTAAAATGAAATTATATTATGGATGGTAGCATTATGACCATCAATATAATTAATATACACTATAACACATTAATTGTTGGCCAATCAGCACCAACAGTAATTTTTTTAAGTTTCGAAACATTTACGCTCCAGTTTCGATAAGTTTAGTCCTTTCATATTATTCAGTATATTATGCGAAATTTTCTACGCAATTGTAATATTTGATCCTGATAAGTTCTAGTTTCTGTGTTTATTCCGGTTTTCATACAGTTTGAATAAAGGGTGAGACCCTCTTTCTATCTAAGACTAACAGTTTATGGCTCGGGATAGACGTATATTAAGCATATAATAACAGGAACAAAAAGTTAACAGACCTGGTGGGCTCTGTTTTGCTCATTACCGTTCCCTTTGTGTGTGTGTGTGTGTGTGTGTGTGTGTACCAACTTCTGTGAGGTCCCACAGTTTGCTTCATCTCAAGACATATTGAGCTTAAAATTCTGCGCGACTTAGTGTTTACTATCTATTATAATTTAAGTTATTCTCTTGAAATATAGTAAAATGTGAATAAGAGTGAGTTTTACAGGTACAAATTATTTTCATTCTCTTGAACAGAACTAACTTACATTGCAGTTTCGAAAATAAAACCGAGTCTGCTCTTCAACACGACTTTTCAAAGTGCAATTAACCTACTATATAAATTATTGTGACAAACAAACAAAAACAAAATAATTTAAATTAACACTGCAATTCGCAAACTCTTGACATGTGATTTAAAAGCACGGCGGGCGAGGATTGTCAATCAGTAGAGCGCACTACTTTTACCGGAGAGTGCCGGTTCCAATCCCAATCAAATCATCTTTCTCTCTTGTGGTTAAACGATGTCAATATAATGTGATAAGCTGAGATAATATCCCTATTATCCACACACTCTCTCTATCTCTCTCTTAAATTATCAGACGTTAGTACTGAAACCCATCATCGAGACCACTTATTTGATGATGTTGAACTTTAGGAACTAGCCAACCAACAAAACATTTATCAAGTTGCTCAAACTTAAAAAAATAATAATCTCTGAAGTTTTAATAATGCACAGAGCAAGTGGAGTTGGCGACAAAACCGCTCATAATGTGGTTCTCTTATTGCACTTCAGCTTCGATCAGACAATTTTCTAACTCAACGTATCTCTAATAATTAATAATGTCTAAATTCGTCTCCTCGGGAGTATACTTACTGGCAGTCCAGAGCAGTCTAGCTTCTCGGAGCTAACGTAGCAGTGATATTCTTATCATATTATTTTTTCTCACTCACTGTTATTAATGCAAGGATATCTTTAACTTTTGCAAACAGCCTCGCTTTCCAGATAGAACAGAGCATAGGTCATAGGTCTTTTGATATCAAAATAATTATGTAAAAGCTATTTGGTGGTTGTGGTGGTCGTGGTATGATTTGTTCTAAAAATGGAGGAGATAGGAGGGCTCAGAAAATGCTTAACCTAAAATATTTTTTTTGAAAAGCCAAGACATAGAATTCTGTTGATTTTTTTTTTATAAAGTTCAAGAAAGAAAATAAAACAGGACAAAAAGAAATTATCATGTGTATGTTTTGGTTTAAATTCGTCTCAAATTTTTCTGAAAAACGTTTTGAAAAATTATGTTATCTTCTTGGTGTGTGGGGAAGTGGAGAGGGTGGGAAAAAAAGGGGGGGGGGGAGAGAGGAAAGTCGTATTTTATTTAAATGCAAATCAAAGCAACAGAAATGTAAAATTAAATCACATGAGGTTATGACTAAAAATGTATAACAGTTATACGTGTTTTATAGAATGTCTGTTGTCTTTGTGTAGTGAATTCCCGTTAATATTTTTTAAACATTGCATGGGAAATCTCATTCTTAGTTTTTTATTTATACAAATCAGGAGGGAAAAGAGATAGTGAAGAAAAGAAAAATAAGAAAATGCAATAAGAACAGCATAAACAAATTCCCTGCATTCCTAATATTGTTTATGGTACAGTAAGCAATGGGTTTGTAAACACAAATACAGGATTCCTCACACGTGCAGCCCCGATAGCCAAGGTCTCCTGGTGAGTTTTTTGTGTTGATTTTTTAGTACCTTTCATTTGGGGATCTGCTTCTGTGCGTATTATTGTACCTTTTCACAAGTCTTGAGACATCTAAATAATTATGTCGATGGGTGATGTTTTGGTACGGGTTTTCTGTAGCTAATGCTCATGAAATTGAATAAATCAATATTTTCTTTAACCAAATTCACTACCAGCCCAGCATTCAAAACCTCAAATATTCTGGGTTTATTTTTTCAGAATAAAGTTTTAAGTAGTCTTCTTGGCCTGTTTTGCAAAAACATTTCCTCTTAGCAATGAGCTACACAACATTTAGTAACTTAGTTTCATCTCATGTAAGAGCTGTAGATAGTTATGGTCAGTGTGGACACAAGAAATGCCTTTCTCTGGATATGTTAATGTTCCTTCGCCACGGGTGCCACTTTGGCGAGAGTCACTATGAGATGTTGGACAAATGTCAAGATGTTAGGGAATCGAGGTCATGTTTGTCCTGTTTTGTGATTGGATGTCCATTCGAGAGGCGATCAGGCTGAACCCATTAACCCGTTCATACATACCAAAAGGATTGACTTGGGATGTGGGCCGACAAGGAATAAAATATTGGCGAGCATCTTTAGTTATATTTCTTTAGTCATATTTTGTTTTCTTACGGATTGAATGCTTGAGTAAACTGAGGTCACAAGCATAATAATTTTATGTGTAATATATTTCCAAACTTTTCTGATGGTCGTTGCTGCATGTTTTCTTTTAATTTAGTTGTAATTTTTTTTAATATAGATTTCATACAACATTTCGATTCCCGATTGTCACATTTTCAAACGTTTTATAGTAAATATGTGTGCAGTGGATAATAGACATTAGACTTCAGATAGTATCTGTTTTACATTAACATCTTTTAAATCGGTATATAGCGCTACGACAGCAACAGATAGCAAATGATTATTAAATTGGCACATGTCTTTCTTGGAAATTGATCTAGCTGAGTCATGAGGTGACCAATGGTTGAATCTCAATCATCATGTAGCAGATCTTGTGTTGCACAAAAACATCTATATCGGTGGTGTATTTAGTTATTGTTTTAAGGCACCTAATTCACCATCATTACAAAATCTGCAACACTTCTGTATTACGTATTAGTTATATAGGATTTCAAGAACTACAGAATGTCGTGGAAGGCTGGGCTACGGTGATCATCTGCACACGATACTCTCATGTATTACTGATTCATCCAATTTTTGAGGATATTTTGCAATATGAGGAAGGTTGTTAGACAAGATAAACTGTCCAGTGGTTTTTTTTTGTTGTTTTTTGTTTTGTTTTTTTTTGTTGGGGGTGGTAGAGATAATCTGATGTAAATTTTATCAAAGATTGAACACCAACCTGACATATTCATCTATTTTTGTTAAAGAGCCAAAAAATCCTATTTTTAAGAAGCCATTGAGGAGATAAGGTTAATGAATTGTCAGGTATTATAATCGGTTTGTTTTTCAAAAAAAGTCTCCACTAATTCGGGTAAAAATCTATTAGAAGTGAGACATCACTTGTAACCTCAATGACTCGTATTCGCTGTTTTGTTTTTATCCAATACACCAATCACAAACGGAAACCGTAAGTGAAAGGATAAAAAAAATGTTATTAACCGCTTTGCTATCTTGAACTTGAAAACTTGAAAACAACCTCTCTTTGTTCTTTGGTGTTTCCGTTTACACCTGAGCACGTGTGGTGCCGCCAACTATTTATGTTATCATTCTTTGCGTACTAGCGTGGTAGGCCTCAGATCTACATGCGAGCATGAAAAGTACTGCGTGTGCCAGTGGTTAGTGAGTACCTGGTCCCAGTACCATCGCGGATATTAGCACCAACTTGTTTGAACTTCCTGCTCACAGTGGCTCACTCTGCCACGCGCTGCCGAAACCGCAGGACTGTTTGTGGTAAGTGTCTGTTTACTTTGGCGAATTAGTTAGAGATCCATTACTCACCTTTAGGTGCCTTAGACTGATTGCTTGTTGGTTTTGCTTTACCGTTCTCGGTTTCCGGCGCCGAAACTGTATACCTCCAGGTGGGGACATTTTAAGTTTTATAGACTATAATGGTATTGCAGTACTGAAAAACCAACCAGCGTGCGTTTAAGCTTAAAATATCCGTAAAATTCATGCATGCAAATCATGCTCTTTTGGCATAACGTTGGCAGCTTTGTTAATATTAGAGTCAGGCGTAGGAAACAGGAATAAAATTGAGTTCAGTAATAGTAAAGATTTATTATCCAAAAAACGTTGGTCTTTTCGTGTTAAAATACACAATAATGTTGTTTGAGAACTCTAAAAGATTGTAAAACTTTGATATTTTAGTGATAAATCCTGAGAAATAGATACGTCGTATCTTTATTAAAAAAAAAAAAAAAAAAAAACAAAAAAAAAACACCGATCGAGCTCATCCTATACAATTTCTTCAAATTTCATTTTGAGGTGATAATCTCATGCCTAAATTCCCAATGTGAAAATATCCGGATGCTTCAGCTCTCTCTCTCTCCCTCTCTCTCTCTCTGTCTCTCTCTCTCTCAATCTCTCTATCTTTCTTTCTCTCTGCTTCTCTCTCTGTATATCTCTGTGTCTCTGTCTGCCTGTCTGCCTGTCTGTCTGTCTGTCTGTCTGTCTGCTCACTCTCTCTTTCTCTCTCTCTCTCTCTCTCTCTCTCTCTCTCTCTCTCTCTATCTGTATGCTTGCTTGTCTGTCTGCTTGTCTTTCATTCTTCCTTTTCACTTAAGTCTCTCCCTCCCTCTCTCTCTCTCTCTCTCTCTCTCTCTCTCTCTCTCTCTACTATCACCCCCTCGTTCTCTAAAAACACCTACCTTTAGCAAGTATAAACTAATTAAGAGGCGCCTGGGTGAGCAAAACCAGGTCATGATGAGGTCTTACAAAGCCATAAAACACTTCTTGTACCTTGCGGAAAAATAGTGAAACAAAATATTACCTCAACCGAGGTAGAGGCGACCTTTTTGTAGAACAAGTACATACTCTATACGAGTCAAATTGACGTATCAGCCCAAATCCAAAATTCTCGATGTTTTTCTTGTAGAATAATTTTGAATGATTGGAGATATAAATTAATAAAAGTTATTCTAGTTGACTAGTCCTCTCCTTTCATAGTTATTTCCGGAGCGTTGGTGTGAATTGTCATTAAATTTATTTCATAATTTTGAAATGATATAATAGGTTTACATAATAGTTGCGGTATGAAAGTGTTATGGTATCACATAACTCCATAAAAAAAACAACAAACGAAAATGCTTTAGTTAATAGGAAAAGTTTAGACTATCCGAAGCTAAACGATTCATGACTTTGCATCTGCGAATAACTATGACTTTTCCAGGCGTATTTAATAAAAGCAAAACAAAAATCCACAATAAAAAAATGAGGCTGAAAAAGTCAATCCCTACGGATTTAGCACATCGCCGGAAGCATTTTGATTACATAAAAATATGTTTAGCAATGTCTAAAGCTGCCGGCTGCCTCGACTTCTTCTAACGAAAAGGCTTTGGGCTCCATTCACATTCTGGCCGCTTAAAACAACAAACGAAAATGCTTTAGTTAAGGGGAAAAATGTAGATTATATCCGAAGCTTAACAAGTAATGACTGCATATCTGCGAATAACTGTGGATTTTCCACGCACATTTAATAAAAACAAAGCAAAAATTAACAATAAAAATTAGGCTTAAAAAGTCCATACCCCAAGGATCCATGACATTGCCGAAATGCATTTTAACTATATAAAATGTTTATCGATGTTTAAAGCTGCCCCATACTTCTTCTAACGAAAGGTTTTTGGTTCCATTCACTTTGTGGCCGCTGTGTTTTGCCCCTGTAGTTGGAAATGCTATCAGTATTAAGTAAGCAGGGTATCTCGCTTGGGGATCCTGTGGGTTTTTTATTCAGGCTTTGTGATCTACACGGAAATGGAACAGGTGACATAAACAAGTCGCGTAGGCATGGAGGTTTCTGATCGCCTATTGGTTGGGCGATGATTGGTCACAGTGAAGAATCCCTTAGCTATCGGCTTCGTTTTTGCTATAGGCGTCGATATCGCAAGGACTCGTGATAATCTTCCGATCCAAGATTCGCTATGTAGTCTAAATCGGGTCAAGGTCTCGTTTAGCGAACTTGTACGGGCTCTCACTGTATCCCGCCAGCATATCCATTAATTGATGAGAGGGTACGATAATTCTACTTAAGTCGAAAACCAGATCATAAGCTGAATTATCAGAACTAATTAGAAGTGAGAGTAATTGGTTTCAAGTCAAATAATTGTCAACTGCCATAATTTGTTCCAAAGTAAAATTAGAAACGCACACAGTCAATTAGTGATGTTCTTGCAAAATAAAGAGAGAGAGAGAGAGAGAGAGAGAGAGAGAGAGAGAGAGAACGAGAGAGAGAGAGAGAGAGAGAGAGAGGAGAGATGAGATAGCTACATATAAAGACAGAGACATCGAGAGGGGGTGAGATGGTAATACATGACAGACAGAAAGACAGGCATGCATCGGAAAGAAAAAAAAAACATGAGGCCGCTACTGAAAGAAACAGAGACAGACAAAGCGACCGATAGAGGTGAGGTGCAAAGTAAGTATGACTGTATGCTTTGTGTGAGAAAGTGCTGCAGGGAGATTTAAGGCAACAACAAAAAAAGAGTCCAAAAACAAAACAAGAGTTGTTGGCAACAGATAAAATGCCTGTGCATGTAGCTGATAAACACTCTGCAACTACATAATGATGTTACGTGTAGTGAGTGAGCGTACAGTGCAACAAAGATGGGTAACGTAGTTGTGATTTTTGCACGGTTAAAGGATATAGAGAAGGAGAGAGAGAGTGGGTAGTTATAGTTAGTTTACAATGCTACCAAAAGGTTTAGAGGTTATTCTTAATCATCAGTTCTGTATCTCTCTCACTCTCACTTTCTCTGACTCTCTCTCTCTCTCTTTCTCACTCACTTAAACTTCCTCAATTTCGGGCTGCTCAACAAGTGTTCAGTTTTGACACCATTACTTTAGTGTAAAACTAGGTCTTTTTATTTGAACGGTTTCAGTTGGTTTTGATAATTTTTCCTTTCTTTTCATAAAAGCTGTCAAGTACTATCGTTGAAAATCGTATTTACAAATGAAATGAGTAAAACGCGACATTAAAAAAACCGAACAGGACTGAAATTGTGTACTAAAGATATGATGGTGGGTAGTGTTATCAGATAAGAAAAATACGTTAAAAGCTTTACTTTAAATTCCTCATGTGTACATATCTTAGAGGTTTTCTGTTTTCAGTCCTGACCTTGTAATAGGCTACGTTATCACTGGGACAACCTTGTGTTTCCGAACTATTTTAGTTCTGTCTCCCTTGTTATCCTTAGATCGTGCACTTATCTCAGGTAGATCTAGGAACTTCTCACCGTATCGCGCCAATGCCCTCCTGTTTGATTAAACCAAACATTGCGTAGGTGAGGTGCATATCAACCTTGTGTGAGCAAGATTCGACAACTTGCCTCTCTTCTCATCCTTAGGAACAAAATTAGTTGAAGATTTTTTGTCGGTCTGAGATAAGCGTGCTAGCCTTGATAGTAATAGTGAAATCCTTTCTTCATTCATGCCACTTTTCTGGCTCGCGATTTCTCCAAACGCAAACATGCAGACACATCATTTTATGGTAGCATTGAACTTTAATTTCCATCCACCCTAGAAACGTAGTTTTAACATTTTCTTTCCTTTATTTAGCTTTTATATGAGAAAAGTTTGAATATTTTAGGAAGCAAAGCTAAAGTTATGTATAATCAAGTGTGAACGGTTTGCAGCTAGCTCTATTCTACCTTTTAAATACTTTTGTTTCATGCAGTCTAGCCTAGTGAAGTAAGCCTGACATTCAAATCGCGCTGAACGTCAGTTTGTAGACCCTAGTGTTCAATACAATATCTTTATTTGTTACGTTTGAAGTATCTCTTTTTTTTCAAAATCAATATTTCTTCTTAGCGGGGTATTGAATGCAACTTAGAATGTTTCTTTTTTTCTAATCCGTCTGAGTTTAGGCTGAGACATAATATGTCAGCTCAATATCTGAAATTACAGTCAAGGGATAAATATTCAAATTGTATAACAAAGTTTGGATAAATTGACCTTTTGCCAATCGCAGCGCACATTTTTGAAAACTTTTTTTGTCATTGCTCGTTTGTTGGTGTGTTGGGTTTTCTTTGCCATTGGCCAGTAATAATAATTATGTTCTAAAGAGATTATATTGTTTAGTTTAAACCATGTTGGGTTTCTTAATAGGAGGATGAATGTTAAATCACATTGACCTTTTTAAGAATGCTAATTTGACATGCTAATAAACCCTTAATCTAGTAGGCTTTATTCCCTCAGAAAATCCCTCCCTCTGTTGCCCTATCGTTTCCACCGAATCGCTCTTTGCCCTTCAGATTTATCTCACATTCGACCACAGAAACTATGGAATGACTTGATAGCCGAGTCTGTTAACAAAATAAGGCCCACATTGTGGAGTGAGACGGTTATTGACCACAGAAGTAATCAGGCGAATGAAGGTCATCTGAGTGAAAACCTAATTGTTTTAGCGGCTGTTTACCTTAATGGCTTATTTATCCTCTGTATATTTCTGGTCTCGAACTTTTTTTTTTATATTAGTTGGATTCCACGAAACGCGAAATGTTTTAAATTGGCTTCTAAATAATGAAATGAGTCCGTATGAATTTAAATTATTACAAACATTTTTATAAGACTCAAATATGCAGACATAAAATTTCTTCACTTTTCTCTGATTGAAATTTATTATGATTCATTGCTAGATGATGTAGCTTAGATTTGCATGCTAATTTAGAAAGATCTGCTTGTTATTTACCCCAAAGTAAGTCATATTACTCTTTCTTTAAAATAAGGTACGGGGGTATTACATTTTATGTTACAACAGTATGCATAGTTGTAAAACAGTTTAAATAGTAAATAAGATTTTACTCAAGTTATCAATTATAACACGTATCAATACATCTGGGACAAGAAAAAATGTTTCATCCCCAAAACAGGTAAAACTTGCTTATGATATTTTAAATTTAATAGTTACAACAGAGAAAAAATTCCGTGGACAAGCGCAATGCATAATCTTTATGTTATCAGATGAGCGCGTGCTATTCTCACCCAACCTATCGTTTTACTGGTACCTTACACAGTATAAAATTCTGGCGGGGGATGTTTATGTTGAAATATGAGCGACGAGAACAGCCGCTTGTGTGATATCCAAGGACGCCTGCTCTTCCTAGAGTCTCGCAACTATTCTCTACTCTGTACTCACAACCCAGGCGTACATAAAATACAAGGTTTAATAGACATGCCCGATTCGTTATACGGCAATAAATAGGTACGCCTATAAAAAAACCTGTAGAGGAAAACCATTCGGAATTTTTTCCCTTTGTATGGGTTTTTCGTTGTATTAAATGTTCCATAGCCAGGTTTATAGTTAGCTGTTATACCAGACAGGAGGCGTGCGCGTGAATCCCATTCTAGCTTGTGTATACATAGCGTCTACCTTGATCATTCATGCTCAGGTCTGTTTCTTTATCTCTCTTCATCCCTCTGGTCTGTTCAGATGCACTCAGAGAGAACAAAAAAACAACAACAACAAAAAAAACACCCCGTTGAGATGAGAAATAAAAGCTTTGATGTTTGGTCAAGTGGTTTGGCTGATCAGTTCGGTACTTCATGTATTTGAATACAAGGTACAAGTTAAAGAACAAAACAAAATAAGAAGGCGGGCATCTGTTGCTTTAGTACAACTAACAAAAAGATGTGCCTTAACATAAAAAGCAGATTCATCATTACCACTCGTCACTGTTTTTTGTCTGTTTATTATGTCTACTGCCACATGCCACAACGTTTTTTCTGGTGTGTTTTTCAAACTGGTTCTTGCTCAAAACAATGAAAAAAATTTACAAGCCAAATATTACACAAACACTCTACCTTTATCATAAAATTGTACTGGTAGAAAAATATTAATACAGTTTTTCACCTCATTATTTGCAACTGTTTACGATTCCCTAACTTCTTATAATTTAAAATATTGTTGGTTTTTTTTTAGAAATAGTGGTTCGATTGAATATTTCTGTTATTGAGTCACATAGTTATTTTTCAAAGGTGTTTTATTTCAGCTATATTCATTCCCAAAAGACTACTAACTTTGGAAGCACAATCTTCCTCCCGCAGTTTCTCTGTCAATTGTGTTAAAAACTTTCAAAAAATAAATAAGTTGTCACAACAGTCAGGATGCGATTGTTATAATAGCGCTTTAATCCTTGTCCCCTCTTAGTTAAATCATAAGAATAAAAAACTTTGTCTAAAAAGTTTTCTTCTAGATGTATGTTTCGTTGCAAAAGCTGTGAGGCCTAAAAGTTTTAGAGATGTAAGTAATAACAAGTAGGCAGCAAGGCCAGAAGTAAAAAGGATTCACTAAAAATTTCAATACAAAAACAACAAAAAGTAAGAAATTGGCCTCGTATGCAAAAAAACAAATATTCTTTGTCCGTTTCCTACAAATATTTATCTCCCTTTACCTCGTACCCTCGTTTCGGTTTTAGATAGCAACGGTTCTGTGGCGGGTCAGTTATCTTTCTTTGCCCAAGGCCTGTGTGAGGTGTTTTTTCCAGCGCCCATTTTATCTGTACCAGGTGTTAGTTTTCGTCTACCTCTTACCTGCCCTCGGCAATAAACTATGTATTAAATGAGTGCAATCTTCTTTTGGAGGTAAAGTTGCAAGGTTGCGGTGAGTAAATTTTGATACGATTCATTATAACGAATTCTTATTTCACAACATAGGATATTCTTATAGTCCACACTTAACTGATCTTCATTTTGAGATTTTAATCACATGTCGAAAGGTTGCCATGAAAATTATTATAATCTATGGATACAGATTTAATGGTCTAGAAATCGTTTTGATTAAATTGAGATATGAAATGCAATAGCAGTCTAAACTCGGCGGCGAGGAATTAGAGACTTTTGTCCCTTATCTCACGACATGGAGTAATTTTTCTCCTGTGTTTTGCATTGACATAAGAAAATAACAAAGGAGTTAATTGTTAGTATAGAAGTAATTGAAAAATAAACACATGAGGATATAATTATAGCAGCTCTAGCAACATGCCATTATTGCTTATAGTCCCACGTGTGGCGACCAAGACGAAGCTTTTACTTATTACGGTTTTCCCTGCCAAGAGCCGAATGTCTTCACAGAGACGCTAATGCTTTTTGAGTACCAAGCCAAAACGTGATGTCCTGTGTAAATAGGTGAAGACAACAAAACAATAATATTGTGTTGCAGAATACATGCTAGATTGTACATAGTACTTTCGTCGACTAAAGTGTTTGTCAAGAGACACTCTCTAAAGGCAAAATATTGTGAGCACATATGACACAGCATTCAAAACAGCAAAAAACTCACCTAACCTACTGTAATAGGGCATTTGTGTTTTTGTGTTTATGAATGACTGACATTAACTTTTAGTGGACCTATTTTAAAGTGTGTCATTGTTAGCATTTAAAGTGAATTGCACACTGATATAATAACAATTTACAAGCTCGCTATGAATTTTTCCCATCCAAACTTTACCTTTGAAGTGTTTGACAGATCGCCTCTTTTGCCTCTAAGTGCTGTTATGATAAAGTTTTACCTTTAAAAACATAACTACTGTTGTGAGATGAGGGATAAGTTAAATAAAAGGCGATGTTCGAGGCGTATGCCACCTCCTCCAACTATGTCATGGGCCTCAGGAATATTCAATTTCCTCCTCTCTGACTTGACCACTAGGCTTTCCCTAACTCTATTTCTTTCTTACTGGCATATTTTACGCCAACAGAACATTTTTTAATCTCATTTTAAGTACCATGCCCTCCTATTGCGCCTTCCATTTAGTTTTTAGAACATTTTTCTCAATTCTTCTACGGAGAAGATATATCAAAGCATTAAGATACCAAACAATCCAAACTTAAAGCACTTGAAACCCCTATGTATGTTAAAAAAAAGCTCTTTACAACTAGTCACCAACTTTCAACTTTATAATAAAGGATTCAGTAAAAAAAGGTGTAATAGTTATGAAGAATATTTCGGTAATTGTAAGACCTTCTTGTGATCTATATTTCGTATTAAAAAATAACCATGTGTTCACATGTACTTTTCCATTAAATCGACGAAAAAGCTCGGCTTCAGGATAGATGTGACCCACCCCCCCTCCCCCTCCCCTTTTTATGGCAATTTAAAGACTCTTGATGTGTGGCAACACACTGCTAAGTGTATTAGATTTTCAGAATGTATCGTAATTACATAGCTTTCTTTGATTTATACTCTATATATTGATTTTAAAAGCATGTCTATGTACGCTGTACTTTATAATCAATCACGATAAGACATTATTTTTCCATTTTTAAAATTTCTAAAAATTTTGTTTTTTTTTTTGTTTTGTTTTTTTGTTTTTTTTTTTTTTTTTTTTTGGGGGGGGGGGGGGGAGGGAAGGGGGCAACTGTACAAGTTTTAATTTTTTGGCACCTCATGTGTGGCAGAGCGTCCTTTGAACGTGACTGACTAGCAGAGACATTTTGCGTGATTTTTTGTACACCACCTCTGGTATGATGTGGTTCTCATTCGGCCAAAATGAGGTTAGCTCGGGGAAACAAAACGATTTCATAGCGATTAACATTAGCACCGGCATTGTGACCCCACAGCATCTTAGATGGCAGGCCCATTGGTTGTACCTACAGCATATAAACATTGTGCTGTGAGAGTATATTTCTATGGTAGTAGAATGATACTATTACTGTCTACCTAAGACGCCTGACTAAAAGGGTAAATACTGCCTGTAAGTTTACATCTCACCTATGGCACTCGAAGACACATATCCCATATTGAAGTACTGGCCTCTGCCCTCTATGTGTATTGGAATGTTCCGAATGCTCCCAGCATGTCTAGGACGTGTGAAAGTTTGCCTTCACAGGTTACATTGTTGATGCAACAGCAAAAAATAATATAAGAAAATAGCTATTAACTATAATAAAGGAGATGGTGTGATTAGCTTAGTTTAAGAGTCTCCTACTTAAAACGGTCTGAAAATTCTAGGTTTTTGTAATCTAGAAAAATATTGTTGCTTGAAAACAATTGAAATTATATTTTTGTTAAATATTACAAATCAACAATAAAAGAAACATATTTTCAATGAGGGAAATGTTTAGCATTCCTTGAACTTTTCTTAACGCGGGAACCTGTGTTAGTTGGCTTAGGGCTACTTTTTTTTTTCACTTCTTTCATATCAACCACATTTTTTCTCAACATCTCACACTCTCCCCACCCCTTCTCTCTCTCTGTCTCTCTCTCTCTCTCTCTCTCTCTCTCTCTCTC
>RQTK01000558.1:95346-131999 GCA_003991915.1 Elysia chlorotica | reverse complement strand
TATCTATCTATCTATCTATCTATCTATCTATCTATCTATCTATCTATCTATCTATCTATCTATCTATCTATCTATCTATCTATCTATGTCCACTTTCCTTAAGATAGTTCGATTATAAGTGATGTATCGATTGGCGGAGATTTTTAAATGCCCAGTCTGCTAGCAATAGTCTTAGGGCAATCGTTTCTATATAATGTATCATATGAAATTCCAGATTCAATACATCCGTATCCTTCATCTAACATTAAGTTTTTAAAACAGAAGACAGAAACTGCTCTACGCATTATTTAAGTGGGAAATCGTGAGAAATACGAAATATTATTGTGGTTGAGATAAATAATGCCTTGCTTAGAATACCCAATCCCGACACAAATACTCATATTTAATCGTTCATTGTGAACGGTTTTTGAATCAATTAGTTAGAGGAAGTAACATATTGTTTTGCTTTATATGTAAAGCGTTCGTTCCATAATAATTATTGTCTGTAATAATTATGGCACCTAATACATTAAGAGTCAGATCCTAACAATCGATAGACAGGTGGATCTGCCGCCAGATAGCGATCATTTCGGATCGTTAAGATGGGCCTTTGACTGATTGGCCCTGACCGATCCAGATGTTTGACAGTACGTAAATTGGTTGAAAAGGCGCATTTCAAACTAAAAAGAACCTTGGACTTGATGAATCTCAGCACTCCTGAAGTGTTTTACAGTGTCCATGCTGTAGTGATAAAAGATGAAAATAACTGTTATGGCTATCGAATGTAGAAGTAAGCATTAAGGTGTGGGTCTAATCGAAAAACCTGTGGGAGTCAAAGACTATGTCAAGCATTCGACTCAGGGAAGCTCGAGGAATTATACCTGGAAATAAGATTAAAAACATCATGGATCAAATGGAATGAAATGCATGCGGTGATGGAGGGGCTAGGGCAGTTGATGTTTATCCCTGAGGCATGCAAGGCGCAAATCACAGGTCTTCGAAATCTTCCTGGCCCTCTGTTGAGGTTGGATAGGCAAACACCCAGAGGCATAGGTGTGACTATCGGCTGTACCATACTGTTCCATACTGCATGGCTGTGTGGCTGGTGGAGATGTATTGCTGGACGATAATCTGCAGATGGCTGAACTAGTAACGGGTTCGGAGGAAAAACATGGACCTGATCCTCGATTTGGGCAGGAAAGCAATGGCTATCGGAAAAACCCGGTGAAATATCTGGCCCAGGCGGTGTGAATGTCAAGAGGCATCGTGCATCAGCCTGCATCTCTCGTCACTCGGCCTACTGGCAAAATAACTGTTATGGCTATCGAATATAGGATGACGTAGAAGTAAGCATTAAGGTGTGGGTCTAATCGAAAAACCTGTGGGAGTCAAAGACTATGTCGAGCATTCGACTCAGGGTAGCTCGGCGAATATATACCTGGAAATGAGATTAAAAACATCATGGATCAAATGGAATGAAATGCATGCGGTGATGGAGGGGCTAGGGCAGTTGATGTTTATCCCTGAGGCATGCAAGGCGCAAATCACAGGTCTTCGAAATTTTCCTGGCCCTCTGTTGAGGTTGAATAGGCAAATATCCAGAGGCATCTGTGTGACTATCGGCTGTTCCACTCTGGTCCATACTGCCTGGCTGTGTGACTGGTGGAGATGTATTGCTGGTTGATACTCTGCAGAAGGCTGAACTAGTAACGGGTTCGAAGGAAAAACGTGGAACAGATCCTCGATTTTGGCAGGAAAGCAAATTCCCAGCACTGTGCATTAATCGACTTTGTTAGGAAACAAAATTTACCTAAAAATATTGTTTAATGGGGCTCATTGAATGTGATGGCTGTCGTTTGTGGTGGAGACGGTATTGAAAGGTATTAAAAATCATATGCCTCGATGGTTTAGCCTTTTGTAACGGAAATGTGAACAAATAAAGTTCCAGGCAGAAGCTAGTTCATCATACTCGACCATGTTACTTTGTCTTTGTCCTCCTCATAATCAATTTGACATCAACGTTTTTATTATTTCCACATCTAACAACAGCAAGCTCGATTTCACTGTCTCGTTTTTTTTCATATTATAACTAGAAACAACAACAACAATAATTATCATTGCCTTCATCATTACTATCATTCTTCGTAGCGCCTTTTTATGAAAATTAATGGCAAATCTTTAAATGTCTTTAAGTTTATTTTTGTCCTTTTCTCCAGCTTCTAAAAGAGGCAAAATATTTTAGTGCACGATGCTGTTTCGACCAACTTGTGGCATGTGTGTGCACTGCCTCCAGAAGAAGACGGCCACAAACAACTTTGAAGTCAGTCCAATGAACCTCCACGTAAGCTGAATGGAAACTGCTGCCCTGCTTTCGGCCAAGATAATTCACTCCTTAATGGAAACCAGTCCTTGTACTGCAGGTCTCGATTATTCATGTCTCTCCGTCTAAGGCAACCGGCGACATAATATAAAGCGGCCAAATGGATGATCAAAGCAACAACTTGTCAAAGAAAGACCACGATGAGACGCAAAGTGGTAGTGAAGACGACAGACATAAAAACGCCCCAAGGCATGGCTCGTTGTCTGATCAAGAATTATCTTTGACAGCTCTAGACACTGAATGCACATCAGAAGAGAGAATTGAAGGAGAACAGGCTGAAGAAAATGCGGATACGTGTAAAAAGAAAAGCGGTATACCAACAATCATAACAGACCCTGCTCACCTTTCCCTCCATGCACTAGAAAACAGGCGATTGTCTCCCCAGACCCAGAGCCGATCAGACAAGGACGTTGACCAGTGTCGTAGGAGACTGAGTAAGGTGGACATTTCTCGCCCAATGCAGCGACGTCGGCTTAGCGAGACGGCAGCTTGCATGCAGCAAAACACCCCGCCCTCACCCAGCCAGTTGTCTCTGTGGCCGAAACCACCCGAAGGCAGACCGCCTAGGTCCCCTTCAGGATCTCGTATTCCGGTACAAAGGTCCAGATCGACTCCACCGTTGAGACAGAGGCCGACCTCTCAGCCAAGGCTTCCACCACAGGCTACGATTCCAGAGTATGAGCCACAGTCTATGGACAGAACATCAGAAGGTATTAATAGAAAAGGTAACCAATCGCTTGCGTCAGCAGAGAACCATCCCCCAGAAGATGTTGACGGTCAACTTGGTAAAAAAGCTATTGAAAGAAATATTTCGGCGCATAGAGAACGTGGGAGGACTGGACCCAGAGGAAATGGTTCTAACAAACGGAGAGCATCCACTACAGGAGTGACACCTCACTCATCTGTCGCTCCTAGAGCCCGCAGGAGTTTGTCTTTCAGCGCAGAAAGCCAAGGTGAGTGCAAGTATTTAATTAATATACTTAGGCAATTATATGGGGGGCTTCCTTATACTTGTTTTAAACCTTCTCGTTTGTCTTATGAAAAAATTCCCATGAAAAAAACAATAAAGGTCCTCTGTGGTTTTCCTTAGGTATAGGTTAAACAATCTCCACTGCATTCGTCATGTTTTTAATAAATGTAGTTTGTTGTTTCTTTAGTCAACATAAAGTACGCGTATCTCCTCTTTTAGTAGACGATTATCATCACATGCGGTACCAATCAAAGTAATTCGAATTTAATTTATGACTTACTAGTAAAAGCATAATGAAACATACCTGTTCCTTCCTCCCAATAAAAGTGAAATCTTTTCTTTCTTGCCTCAATCGCTCAGTACGTTCCCGCACTTTAAACCAACCTGCTATCCTCACAGACCGGACTGGCGTAGCGGGTGTTGACCAAAGTAAAGAGCTAGCGCCGGCTAGTGGAGGGCGCGGCAGGGTCGACCAAAGTAAAGAGCTAGCGCCGGCTAGTGGAGGGCGCGGCAGGGAAGCCCCAGGGTCTACAACCACCCCGGCCGATGGTTTGAGAACCTTGAACCTGGAACTCCGAGACCAAGTGACCAGGCTGAGAGCTCGGCTGGACGCACAGAAAGGCAGCATACGACAAGTGCAGTGGCAGAAGGTAAGCTTAGTTTTTACCCCATGCAGAATGTCTGTGGTGCTTTTTAGAGTTTTGATACATCTATTTCACAAGTTATAATCATTCTTTGGAAAAAGACGGGTTTTTGGATCTGTTAAAACAATGTATTTATCTGACGATACCATACTAATATATAAATGTATCCAAAAAGGAAACAAAAGCACAACACTTCTGAGTACATCTACCATACTAAGGCATTGTACACAGGCAACGATATAAAGTAGGTTTCTATCACATTTATTTGCAACGACTGGATCTTCCATGCAGAATCAGAATAATAGATGCTTATCCAAGTTCTCATTTTACCTGTCAAACTCGTTTATTTACATGATCCTAATTTTCTTTCTCACCCTCAACCTAATTTTCTTTCTCACCCTTAACCTAATTTTCTTTCTCACCCTCTACTTCCCTCCGTTTCCTAAGGTACTGGACGTGAGGCAAGCAAGGCAGCAGGAGCAGCAGCGGCTGTGGACAGCCCTGGAGGAGCTTCGTCAGAAACTGGGTCAGGAAAAGGCAAGGGAGCTGGAACAGATACGGGAACATCTCACCGCCAAAGCAGAGTCCGACCTGCAGAAGCTTGCAAGGTTTGGGTCAGATTTTGTAATTTCTTGTATGTGTGTGTGTGTCCAGGGGGGGGGGAGTTTTCCCTTAATCTAAAATCTTTTTTTGGGACGCGTGAGCGCTGTGGTTAGAGCATTGACTTTCGTCGCAGGAGGCCCGTGTTTCAAGCCCTCGCTATGGTTGACGCAATTTCCCTACTGGTTTGGTCGATGTCAGTATAATGTGACGGATCAAGTATTTTTTAGGTAACTCGTTTAACGCTTCGCTGAGTCATTTTTATCTTACTTTCTTTACGGGAATTATACTTCAGCTATTTTTGCTATCTTTATGAAACTATCATTACAGGATTCTTCGATTCGATGGCGTGGATTTAAAACAGAAAAATTCTTTTGATTTGCGTCCCTGAGACTTAGAAACACATGTTTTACGTCCAAATGATTCCTTTACACAATTATAGCAACCATTGGTGGTATTTGGATTTCTCATGTGCCAAATACCTGCCCTCAAAACAATTCATACATCTTCTATTCGATGCGTTGTTTTATATTGGTCAAACGTGCAAACTATTTAAAAATTATATATATTTCAATAGCGCCTAATCCGATTTATACCATGGACCAATCTCATAATAGGAAAACAAACACTCATAATGCTTTTCTCAGTCATTTGATTAGTCATAATGTCTCATTGTTGACACTATCCCTTTTCCCCACGTAACAGGCACAAAGACGCCGAGATCTTCAAGCTGAAGCAGGAACTCACCTCCAAGGAGTCCATGCTCAAGCGAGTACTGAATGATGACAGGAAAACTCGCTTCGGGTAGGCACTCGTTGTAGCTTCGTGCAGACTGTGAAAACATGAAAATAATGCCCATAATGGTATAATGCAGTTCTCATTCGAATTTTCTAGTGGGTTCTGTGGGTGTGTGTTTTTTTAATTATTTAAGTCTTCATTTGCCATTCTTGATTTCTTATATTTCTAAAATGTAAGTCCTTATCTTGTTTTAACACTGTCTTAATATCACATCAATATTATTTAGTATTTACTTTAGTTTTTAGAAATAAAAATAGTATGACTGAAGGGAGCATCAGAGACTACTCCGTCTTTTCCACCAAAAGCGTTCTACAATTCTACCTAGCTGTTTTTATTTGGAAAATATATGCAAAAAGTAATTAAATCAATTGGCTCAATTGTCGATCGATCGTTTGTATAAAAGGCTTAACGTGAAATCTTTCACATTGTTAGTGACCTAAATGAAGGCTTATAATCAACTGTGATATGTTTATAGGAGTGCGTCTGACACGCACAAGACGAAGCTCCTGGATGAACTGAAAGCGCTGCGCCAGGAGAAGAAGGAGCTGGAGGATTCTCTCGATTCGGCATCTAGCGCGCAGCGCACCTTCTCCGACGGTCTCCGGAAATGCTCGGAAAGACGCGAGTCGGAGGTTTCAAAGGTCAAGCGGGACATGCAGGTCGAGGTCAAGGGCTTGGTGAGTGTGTGTGTGTGTGTGTGTTTCTTTTGTATTGTTTGGGCATAGGTGTTTTGCAGTCATTAGGCATTGGTGATTCTTTCAGCGATATGGATGTTATATATGTTTATAAATATAAATATGGTAATCTTTTTTATCGGCAGGTATCATTATTACCGGGTATATGCTATTCATACATCTCGCTAAGCCACTTGCACTCACAAAAAAGGGCCCAAAGAAGGGTGAGAGGAAGGCAGATTTTGACTGTCATTCCTGTTGGCATAAAAGTAAATGACAATCCTGCAGCTTACAACGCTTTCATATCTAAGTAACCGAAGGGGTGTAAATCATGGCGTAGATGCAGGTTGCATGAAAACACCCAATACAGTTTGTATTATAATTTATGATAGGTTTGTTGACTTCCAGATCGAATCATTCGCCCGATCTTGGTGATGTCAACTGTATGTTTCACAACGGCAAGCTCACACACGTCCGTTATATTTTTCTGGAAAACCCCTGCACAGATGTTTGCAGTCACCCAAAACAATTTTTATTAAGTGTACCAAACTGTTAATACACAATATTAAGAAGAGGGCCTAACTGGATAAACAACTGGGTTTTTATAATAGCAACTGACTAACCAGCAGCAAGGTGCCACTCTTTGGAAAGTCTGTGCGCGGCTATAGGACAAAAAAAAAATGAAGCGTTACAAGGGAAGTAAACTTGTATTTACAGATTGTAGAACTGCAAGGGAAATAATCCTGTAAATTCCTTACAGGTCTTATCATTACCATCCTTCTGGCTTGTCGATAGTGTCTGACGTAGCTTCCCGTGCAATCTGCCTGAAGAGCTCTCTGTTTTGAGCCATCCTTCCTGCCTCTATGGGCCTTCTTTGTAGCCAGTCGCTGATGCGATCCATCCACCTTCTTGAAAAAGCCCTGTCTTCGTTTTGCCCCTGGCTTTGTTTCTAGGATATGTCTTTCTAAACTCTCATGTCATTTCAGGTGCTTTAAGTACTTCAGTTTTCTATCTTTGGTGGTATTTAAAAGCCAATATGGTTTGATCTTAAGTTTTTTTAGTAGGTCGTCATTTCGTCTGTGTGCTGTCCATGGAGCTCTGAGCATTTTTCTGTAGCCTTTTAATTCAAAAGAACACAAAATCTTTTTCATCTGTTTTTTGTAATTTTCCAGAATTATAGGGGTGCTATAGACAACATAAAATTGACAAGCAATTTTTTCAAATATTGGTAATACGAATTATTCTTATGATTTGTTTAATGTGGGCACACTAATTACAATATTTTTAATTGTCGGAACTAAGGAATTTATTTGGAGATACGTGTCTATGCACTGAAATTACAAGGAGGTTATTTTGTAGTGTTTTTTTTTTTTTTAGCAAATTGTAAAAAGTCGCAAAGCTTTTGAAGAATCCAAGCATCAAGAATGAGTGCTGCTTTCAATGTCCGATGAATTTTTTAACAGTTTTGCTAACTTCAAATTGATTCGTAAAGATGTTCTAAAGAAAGAAATGTTTGTAATTGCAGGTAAAGGGGTTTACAAAGCAGCGCGTGCAATGCACTCGAAATGAAGCGCCTACACTTTAGGTTGTGAGAGTGTCTGCCAGAATCACACCTCGCGAGAATAATTGCCACTCTTTTAAATACTGAAATAGTGAATGGTATTATTTGATTTTCTAAGAAAACTAATAATATGGAGAAGTAAAATTGGTACTTTTTGCCCTCTCTCAGTGTCTGTTCCTCTTTCCCTCCCTCACTCCTTTTTCTATATGTCTGTCTATCTATCTCTATTTCTCTCTGTCTCTCTCTCCCATCTCCCCTTCTTCTCTGCCTGTCTGTTTGTATCTATTTTGTCTCTGTCTCTTTTTGTCTGTTTGTCTGTCTGTCTCTCGATCTCTCTCTCACTCTCTCTCTCTCTCTCTCTCTCTCTCTCTCTTTCTCTCTCTCTTTCCCTCCCTCTCTCTCTCTCTCTCTCTCTCTCTCTCTCTCTCTCTCTCTCTCTCTCTCTCTCTCTCTCTCTCTCTTCGCTCTCGCTTTCACGCTCTTAATGTTTAACTGAAAACTTTATTATTATTATTATCAGCTCTGTTGAAATGCCGGTTATAAGATGAACTGATCTCTCTCGTCTCGTTCGCTCTACATTTCTGTTCTGTTCCTATTCCTATCATATCTCTTAGCAACACATGACAAGGTAAGCGCAAGGAGTACACTTTCCTCAACAGATCATGAAGCAACTCATTAAAAACAATGTTCACCTTCATGTCAAAGAAGATAATTTTAAGGGTTGTACTATTTTTCATTCTCTTTTATATTTTAGTTATAGTGCAATATGTTTCAACCTTAGAACACGTACGCAAAAGAACTAATTTTGACAAACACCTTAACTTGAACATTTCTTGGAGCCGTATATTATTTAGATAAGCATACGAAGGATTTCTTTGATTCTGATATTACTAAAAAATTATGAGAAAATAATCAAAACGTCTTAACATAGTAAGTTGATGAAAGGTTATATTTATGATGAAATCTTCCTTGATCATAAAGTTCTTGCAGGTGCAATAAAGTTGCGTTGAGAGTGTTGACAACTGTGACAAAGAAAATAAAAATACAAACAAACATAAGCTCTTATCGTACAAACCGGTTTTCTTTGAGAGAAAAGCAGTCATAAAAGAGAATATAAAGCGAAGAAAGTTACCTCATAAAATTGTTAAGGAGACTTTGAATGAAAAGATATTAAACGGAGACTAACGGAGGCACAGAAGCAGAGAATTTTAAAAAAGTATAGAAAAGGCCTTAAGGGGAGAGAGCGAGAGAGGGAGAGAGAGACAGACAGACAGAGACAGAGAGAGACAAAGAGACAGACAGATAAAAAATAAACCCACAAATGACAGGTAAAAAAACAAGAAAACAGGCAACAGACGCACTAATTTGAAACACAAAGAGAGAAAAATAGATGGGGAAACGATAGAATATGTAGCCATGAAATAAAACAAGATAGAAAGACAATAACTTCTCATAAGGAGAAAAAAGAGCAAAAGTTAAAATGTAGAAAAAAGGATAAAAGGATAAATAGAAATATGAGATCAACATGGATGAAAATATAGATGGTAATCATAATAATTGTAAAAGTGGAAATGCATTCAATTCATTAAAGCACCACAATAGCTTTTATTTTCAAAAAGTTAGATTGCCCGACTTCATTAAACTAATAATAACTCCAAGCCCCCGCGCACCATCTGGTTTGTGATTATACTTTATCTAAAGAATGTGAGTTTTACACGGATACACGGGTTATAATACCTTTACCTGGCGATCATTTCTAATCCCGTGAGAAGGTAAACTACCAAAATCATCAAAACCGCTTTGAAAATAAAGCCAGGAGAAAAAACGATACATTATGATCTCTTTTAAACAAAAAGAAGGTATTTTATACAGGATGTTTAGGATCGGCGTTTCTTTTTGAGTGTGTGTGTGTGGTTGTATGTGCATGTGTGTATATACCCACAGCGCGTGTACACACACACATACACAGAGTCGAGGCGATTTTTATACAGGATGTTTAGGATCGGCGTTTATTCCTGAGGGTGTGTATATGTGGGTTGTTTTTTTGTGGTTTTTTTTTGTTTTTTTTTTTTGTTTTTGGGGGGGGGGCGGAGAAAAGAGGTAAAAGGGGGTATGCCTTCTTCTATCCAAGCATCTCTAATTTATAAGCCCTGTCGGGATGTTTTAACATCCTTAATGTTGATAGCGTTGCGGAAAGGCATTAAGGGAAAAAAATAGTGTTTTAATGTGGCGAGGTTTTCTACAATGGTAGTCAATTCTGAGCCTATCAGGTATACAAAGAACCGCTAGGTATAACTATACGAAAACGCTAAGCATACATTTAAAAAGAAATCCCCGTAATAGAACCTATGAGAAAAAATGTTTGTTTAAATTGGATGGCTGGCGCCAGTTGATCACGTTCTGTCAAACTTTGACTGTGTTGGAAGTATCAAGTGCCAGTATTTGCCTTTGTAATGATACCATTGTATACATATCTAGAAGTTCAAGGGAAGAAACTGTGAAAGAGTCTTGTGAAATATGAGCACTGTCGTTGCGGGATTTGCGTTCGGGACTACCTCGCGTGAAGGAAAGTAGCTTAACGTGTCTTAGGGACAAAGAAAGGGTGCTGATCATTGTCTTTATGAAGAGCATCAATGTGGCTCTGTTAGCGAGGCAGTTTCATGTTGGCAGTTCGAGATGAGCGTGGTGGTAGTGGCGGTGGCAGTAAGCCAAGAAAAGCTATTAGTGAAAAATGGGGAAAGAAGCATAAAAAACAAAACAACAGGAAAGCAAAAAAAAATCAACCAAAACCAATCAAATAAAAAACAACAACAAACAAACGAAAACTGAGAGCAGGTTAAATAATAGAGAATGAACAATAAAGAAGGAAAGGTGTAATGAGGAAAGGCGAAACATTGAGAAAAAGTTAAATGCTGGACTGAAATAGAAATGAATTTTGCGTTTATAGAATATAACAGCGAGGGAAACGGTAAATAAATAGTAAATGAAGCATCAATAACATAGATTTGCATATAGATGGAGACAGGAGAAAAACGATAGAGAAAAAAGTAAACAAGAAGAATTATAGGGTAGTGAAAAATCAAGAAGAGGAAAAAGATCTATAAAAGAGAAGCAGATACACAGATAGAAGGGGAGAGGGAAATGAAGAGGATGGAGGTAGACATAGAGGGGAAAAGTTGCAATACATAACATAACATCTGTTTCGACAACTTTGATATTGACCTTCACAGTGTTTGACCTTTTCTAGTTTTGTTAACTAGAACAATGCAAGAAAATGGCTAGAAACGCTTGTACAACGTAATGTGTTAGGCTTTTAAAACACACTATCGGCATAATTTGGTGTGTTTTTGAGGTAAAATCATCAGATCCGAAGAAGATAACAGAAGATTTTAGTTCCCAGAGGATATCATAAGATGGGCAAGTTCGCTTTATCCTAAAAGCATCCCAAAAGTATTTAGATCTAGATTCTAGAGTTTGTTTAACGGAAGCGGAAAGAAAATTTCATGTCAAGCCAAATACTCTACTTTCCGTTTTCATTCAATAACGTTTTTCAGGCACACAAAGACAAAAATGAGACTCTAGTGAGAGGGTAGGAGCAAGAGGATTTAATAGTAAGGGTTTGAGAAGGGTATTGTTTAAAGAGTCTACAAACATGAGGTACAGACAGACAAAGGGAAAGATAGGAAAGAAAGTAATAGTAAGAAAAATAAAACAGTAACTCTTCAGCGAAAGGCCATAGAAGTGGGGGAGAAAGAGAAAATCAGGAAAGAAAAAGCTTCGAAAAAGATTGCGATAGAGATAACGGTAAGGAAAGATATATGAGGAGGAAAAGGAGGAGGATATATTGGGCGGAATAGGAAAGAGAGAGAGAGAGAGAGAGAGAGAGAGAGAGAGAGAGAGAGGTGAGGCGACCAAACAGGCAAAAATAAAGTAAAAAAAAAATAATGATTTTGTAACAGTAACTTTACAATTACTCCATATTAAAAAAAAAATTGGATTTAGAAAGCTAGAGGTGTTAAACAAAATTTTGAAAAGAAAATAATATCACGTAGGCAAAATTTTCTACTGTGATGCATATTTATAAGTGCATGTGGGATATTTCGATATGCTTTAAAACAACATTATATATTCTTCAATAATTGTACAAAGAAGCAATTCTTTTCTCAACAGATGAAAAACTAGGCTATAAAGATAAAATCCAATTTTTTCTCAAATGGTTGCACCTAACTAAGAATCCCTGGATTCTTATCTCGCAGCTGGAAAGTTGGATAAAAAAGTTATTCCATCTCGATCTATTCAAGCAAAGGTAGAGCAAGTCACGTGTACGGATAGGGCGAAATAGGAAAATATCAAGACTGGGACTTTAAGAAACTTCGGAACGAAAAGAGCAATATTTGAGGGTTTTTTTTTCAAAGAAAAGAATAATTAAGAATAAAGCACGAAGAAAATAGATGGAGGTATGTAGATTTTATGTAAAGGATAGAACTAGAAACATAAATTGTGAGTACAGATGTTGTTTTTTAGATATATAGACAGGATGAAGGATAAATTGTTAGACACTCTGAAAGATAGATAAGTACATGGGAGCATAGATGGATAGCTTAGAAAAACAGGATTATACAAGTAACTCTAAAATTGTCATTTTGGTTAAGAAAGAGAAAACATATAACTGATAGAAAAAAAAGTATTAAGAATACAGTTTCTACATATACGTTTCATTAACTAAAATTTAATATAACAAGACAAATCTTCTAAATAGCGATTTGTAGTCATCTAGTCAATCTATCGGAAGAATATTTGCCAAAATAGTTGTTTAAATAATAAGCCCAATCGATTTGAAAAATGACGTGCTCTGGAATGACAATTAAGAAAAAACAACAGGTGTTTCGAAAACAAAGAATAGTAAAACAAAAGAAAAACAGGACTGGAAATATATCGAATTTTAAGAGGTAAAAAAAGAGAAAAAATACGCTCAGACTTGCTTATAGAAAAAACAAGAGCCATCAATCGTTAGATCCCCCATGTTCTCGGGTTTCCTCGAGGTTTTCACTTGTACTAATGAGGAATTGCCTGTTGCCGACCTCCTGTCGGATTCCAGGTCAAAACAAAAAGCGTGGAAAATCAGCACCAGCTCTGGTTCCTCATGTTCTTTAAAACAGAGACTGCCATCACCATTCAGTCATTAAAAGTGGAGAGTTCAGCCCATAGGGTGTAAGAAAGCGAGTCCACGTGAACTCAAGTCACATCCAGTACAAGTTAGCGGTAAAATAGACAGAAAAGATAAACAGCTTGAGTTTTCAAATTTGTATTATTTTTTGGTTCAAAAGATTTTGGGAAACCCCCTAAAGATAGTGCATTTCTATGACCAATGCTGGCAAAATACTGTGACTCCGATGAATTAATACATTTTTGGCGAACGGTTGGCAGGGAAAGACTAGTCATCCTAAAGGTAGATACAGAGTTCTTTCACGTGCCATCCCGAAAGCTAAAACAAGGCAACGCCCTCCACGACTAGGGCTTGTTAGTGCTGATCGCAGGTGAGGTAAAACATTCCAGATCAGGCTAGGGGAACAGCCAGGTTGGAGAAAAATGGGGAAGACGATTTAAGTAACCAGAGAATAGACTCTAAATTGAGAGAGAAAGAGGAGAAGGATCAGAAGAAAAAACAACAACAACAAAGACAGGGAGAAAAGGGGGGGAAAGGGGGGGGGGGGGGAGAGAGAGAGAGAGAGAGAGAAAGAGAGAGAGAGAGAGAAAGAGAGGGGGGTAGGGGGTTGAGTCCCATTTCGGTCTCCCGATAGATCAAGGTTTGTGGTTGCCACTTCGCGTCTATTTAATTGCTTAACAATGTTTTGATCTTTGCGTCCACTGTGCCATTCACTTTATTTGTTTCGCAGCCCTCATGTAACAGAGAGAGAAAACGGCAAAGATTTCGACAAGCGCCCACAAGTGTTTTCAGTTACCAAAGTCGGACAGGCCAAAGGTAATTATATCAGGCTTTTCACTGACCCTATATATTTCGATGCGTAGATAAAAGAGTGCGTCACAAATTGGAGAGAGAGAGAGAAAGAAAGAGAGAGAGTGAGAAGAGAGAGAGAGGGAGAGGGGGGGGGAGAGAAATAGAGAGAGACAGAGAGAGAAAGTGAGAAAGGAATTGTAAGTTGAATTGCTGCAAGACTTTTTTGGAAATTGTAATTGAATAATTAGTCATTTTGCTTTACAGTTAAATTACGGGAGATGTACGAATTCATGAATAAAATGAAGGAATAGTATAATTTTATAACTTATAGAAATTCAAATCCATGATTTACCTAAAAGTTCCGCAAGATGTTCATTACACTCTCATACATAAAGAATCATCATCCAGACAAAGATTTATTCGGCAAAGATGAAAAAGGTCCTTGAAATAACGGAAAGTAGGAAGCAAAGGTTAAGATAGCCTTGAAGCAATAAACTCAAAAGGAAAACTCAATTTAGGTTACCTACGTAGGAAACCAAGTTTATTTATTTTTTCTTTACATTAAAGCAGAACCCCGACAGTACGCAAACCGGAGATAAACAAGTGATCAGATTCAGACAAAGTACCTACCTACTGTGAACTCATCGTAGACTAAGCAAGTACTCACCTTCTCCAACACACGAGATTAATCTAGACACGGTTTACTTTTAGTTTCTGGATGTCTTGACGGTTGCTTACCTGGTGTTCCTTTTGGCAGGTAGTTGTAGTTGAGTTGGTTTAACATCTAACATAAGCACTATATAAGCTATATTGTGGATTGGCCCCAAGACTGGCGTCTAACAATTTTATGTGCTGCCACACACGAGACAGGGCGGGGATACCATCACTCATGTCTCAGCCGATCACATTAAACTAACACCGACCCAACCAGTAGGGAGCGAAATCGCCAGGGCTCGAACCACGGACCTTTTGCGTCGGAAGCCGATGTTCTACCCCAGGGCCACCGTACCCCCTTTTCTTTTGACAAGGGGTCCGATCTGCGCTCAAAGCTTTCATAAAATTATTTTACCTATATACATTTCCTTTAGTTTTTAATCTTATTCGTCGACCACCGATTTTGGGAATGTTCCTTCTTTTATCATGTATGTCTGTTTAAACATTTTTTCTTTCCTAATTTCCTATAGTTCTATCTTGTCAAATCTTATCTTGGTTGGTATTTTAGATTAAATATATAGTTACATTCACTCGAGCCTTTATCGTATTTAGACAGCCTTGTCTGTTGCTAACATTTTGGTTTTACCACAGAGGTACACTGGAACTCTGCATTCACTGGAACCCCAACTTTAAACTGTATAAATCGTTAGAGAGAACAACAAGAACAAATAATACAGAGTCTTTAAAGGCAGGGTGGGCATATCTCTATAATAATTATTATCTTGCAACATTTGCCACAAAGATAAACATAGTGTTGTATCTTACTTTTACCTAGAGAGAACTTGCTCTTTCACCTTGATTGATTTACCACACGACATATAAGCCTACTTGTCCACATTACTTATGTGGTTTGAGCAGCAGCATTAATACTTGTGTTGCACAAATAGAAATGTTATTTATCACAGTTTAGTTTGACTAATATTCCTTAACATGTGCGACCATTAACTAAGTTTTCATATTTGATGTAAAAGAATGAAACGAAAAGTATGTATTGTACAACAGCTCCTCCAAAGTTATAATTTAACACAAGATAACTTTTCCTTTCATCTTGCAAAAGGCTTCAATGAGCTCATTTTTAAAGATAACGGATTGTAATGATAACCAGAGAATTGCAATAAGATAATCTTTACGAACATGATACCATTTAGCAATATTAAGTTAAAAATAAGGCTTCCCATTAAGGATACTCAGATCTCCTAAAATAACTTACGCATGTGCCTTTGTTCTGTCTTTTTGGGGAGTGAATTCGAAAATATCATCATAAAATGTAAGAAACAATATAGTTATTTCTAAATGTTAAAATGTTTGTAAACCGACTTATTTTTCCCTCTTTCGAGCCGTCTTATAGGTGCATACTTTTTTTTTAATGTTAAAGATTAAAGAATATATTTTTCACGCTAGCAACGAATTAATAAACATAAAATATTATATCTTTAGATGTGTAATTACTTGACTCTTGTGTTGAAAATCATTTATTGTTGAGATCGTTCAATTTGCGTTTAAAGGACTTACAAAGTGATATCTTATCTCAAAGTTTTATATGTTTTGGTTTACCTGCGCCAATGAATAGCGTACTAAAAAGGATGCTTCAAGCTCAGGCTATTTTTTACAAGCACGCACATGTGTTTGACTTTAATCATTAAAAATCAAAGCACACTTTTTTTAAATATTGGAGAAAAAAAAAAAAAAAAAAGAAGAAAAAATAGTCAATTAAAAGAGTAAATGTCGAGACTAAAAAAAAAATCAACCGCCAATTAAAGAGCATACTGGCAAGGCAATAAAGATGTAATCAACGCCCCAGACTTCTTTACTTGACTTTGACTGTGCCATGGGTGCTCTATAGTATGGTTTTTATTAACAGGTTTTATATGGTGATATAACAAGTTAAACCTGCTTTGCTAAGATTTGGAGATATACTTAGGGGACTTCAAGATTTAGGAATTACTTCATAGAAATTGTAACCATTCATTAATGTGGTAACATTAAATATCGTAGTATTAAATATCGCCTAAGTCTCTGACTACAGCATTGCTGTACAGGTGACTATGCGGTTAGATCAAGAGAAAGATACTCCCATCGGTGGCCAGCCGCCAGCAAAACACACTCAGATAGACCGACTTCAGGTGGAGTGTTACAGAAATACCTCCGGAACAGGCAGGCAAACAGGAAAAGGGAGCTGGGGAGAGAGAGAGAGAGAGAGAGAGAGAGAGAGAGAGAGAGAGAGAGAGAGAGAGAGAGAGAGAGAGAGGGGGGGGGATAGAAACGTTGACTGCGAATGAAATGCTGAGAGGATGGGAGTGAATGAGATGCATGAGAAAGTCCATTTAGAAGGGTCTAAAAATAGATTGGATATTTCAGATCAGCCAGAAACAGAATATTGATCCGTAAATTAAAATTTAGAAGTGGAATGTGTTGCATAATTGATGAGAATCAATGTATAAACCACATATTGGACCAAGGTAAGGGTCAATGACAAATCATTTTTTTAGAAATATGGTTTAGACAGATTTAAGAAATATAGAACTTGATGAAATGGAAGTATAAAGAGACCCAACGACCAACAATTATACAGAGTTAGTGGGACTGGCAGGGGACTGCATGAAATAAAATGATAAAAAGCTAGCGCACAAAGGGAGAACAGGGCCGATGCAGAAACAGGAAATGTAGGAGATATTTGGTTAGACAGAAAGAAAAAAGAGAGCTTTTGTCGTATGGAAATATTGATTGAGAGAGAGATAGGGGGAGAGAGAAAGAAAGAAAGGACTAGAGAGCGATAGGCAATGAGAAAGAGAAAGACAATGTGTGGGAGAAGGCTACAGACAAATGCCGATTTGTCGCCTTCAAGGTCGATATTAATTTGAACGAGTCCTTCGTAACATAATTATGAAGTCGTGACCAATAAATTGTACACAAAAGTCATAATCTATGTTCTCTCTCCCTCCCTCTCTCTATCTCTTTCACTTTAGCTTTCTCTCTCTCTGAGGTTGTGTCTCGCTCCCCCTCTTCCGTTTTCTCTCTCTCTCTCTTTCTGTCTCTGTATCTCTCTCTCTCTCTCTCTCTCTCTCTCTCTCTCTCTCTCTCTCTCTCTCTCTCTCTCCCTCTCCCTTGACTAACTTCGTAAACCTTTCACAGGTCACTTCATAACAGTGTCCGAGTTGTAGCAAATTGCAGTGTCAGGATAACTTAGTTCTGCGTCCGAGCAGCTGTTAGGCAACCGGGCTAGCTGAACCAATCATTTGGCGCTGCCCTCTGTCTGTCTCACACCTATGTCAACAGAATCTTAAGCCCTGACTTCTTTTCCTTTCCGAGATGAAAGTGGAGGGACACCGCTGACAGGACATTACTAGTACCATATGTGGCAAGTACATTTTTTGTTGTCATCGCAACATTTTACTACCACGGGTCATAGACTCGACGATAAACTTGGTTAAGTATTATACTCGTATATGGCATTCACAGAGGTACAATAATCCCTCGGAGTACTAGACTAAGCAGATAGTGCCTGCTGTAAATGGCACTTGATTCCTGTGAAGGGCGTATGAGTCAGAGAATCCATTCTATTGCCGTGTCTGAACTTTGAAATATATCTCACTCCATCCAGTGGGAATAGGTATTAGATATGCACCAGATAAGATAGTGCAACGTTGTGAATGTTCGAGTCAGGAGGATACAAGAGAGAAGTATGAGAATATTCGACATTAATTATATAAATAAGTGGAAGAGATGGTTTTATAATTATACCAAGCGCATTCGTAAACGATCTGGTAGAAGGAGAAATAGGAGAAAAGAAATCAACACAACACGGTGTGCTAAGACGCGCGTGCGAGAAGAAATCTGTTCACCTTACGTCACTAATCCTAATCAAGATAACAAAATAGGAAAACTCAACTTAACAGCCGGGGGCTCTGTACACTAGCGAAGCGTTTGTGGCAATCTCTGCCACCCTTATTTGTAACATTACAGGCTTAGTGTGCAAGAAACACGATCTCCAATATAGTGATCCTGAAAATATGAGTAGATCGCTGTTGAAAGTCTGCATGAAAAGATTTGCTTGCGCGATAAATTTTCATGAAAACCAAGGTATTGGGATAAATTTAAACCAGGAATTAGAAGTCCAAATTACCAAACATATTTGTACATGCACTATACGTTAGTCCGTAGTTTAAATGTATGCAATATCTCTTATATCCCTGTTCATAATAGTAAGAAAACTAAATTTTGTCTGAAGAGTTAATAGTTGGTAGATTGGTTGCTTTTGGAAAGATGTCATTGTATTTTAGTTGATGCGTGGAAGGTTTGGAGTTATTGCATAAGCACGTAAAAAAGATTGAAAACGAAAGTATTTAATGTCAATTTCCCTTCATAGTTCAAAATTCTACATCCACGGTACTGTAATCTTTTCGCAAGGCAAGTTAGTGTCGTAAAGAGTTATGAGTCTTAACTCCGACCATACCAAGTGTCCTTTCTTGAATTGTATCGCCTTTTGGCCATTATCTGACATTAGTTGTGCTTTTCTTCGCGATAAAATAACATATACAATTTGTACGCTAGCTTCATAGAAACAAACTACTGTAAGCACCATCACCTTGGCTCACGTTTTGGCAATCGAGATGGCAATGCTCTCGCTTGATTTTTTCTTCCTCCTACCGGAGAGAGCACCTCCAGCCATGAGTAGATAACTGTAGGCTCAGTCAGCGAAACGGCTCGGCACTTTACGCCCTCTCCGGCTCTTCCCCTGTCCAATCCGCGGCAAGCGGGTCTCGAGCCAGCCTAGCCCACCCGATGCTGCACCTGGGTATTGTCAGAACCAGCATGCATCGGCTACGGGTAGCTTCAGAGGGCACCCGGTCTTTCGACTGTTAATCTAAGCCATCCATGTCTGGAGTCGAGACATGGATCCGTGTCATTCTGTGTCGCTCAGGTCCCCAGCACTGCCTTCAACTGTGACAGTTGCGCATCTCATTCGTAACGTGAGTAACAATATAAGTAGCTCATCGACCTTCATGTAATAAAAGTATACAACAACAATATTTGTTATGAGGCTCGTCCATCAATCCCGTATAGTTTTTTTTAAAGATTTATTCCATGCTACATCATCTTAGGATGAGACCTTTTGCTCACCACCATGATAACTGCGGTATATTTCCCATGTTATCAGTGTTTATTTCATTCAAGTTGCTGTACTTGAAATTTTAAAAAAAATTAGAAATCATAAATAGACAGATTCTCAAACCTAGAAAACGACTAACTGATGGCTTTTCACAGTAATGAAAGAAGTATTTTAATCAGCGTCACCTCATTATTTATTTCTATTGTTCCTTCAGGGATGTTTGGTTAGTTTTACAAAGTGTCTAAATTAATTCGTGATTCGTATTTATATTTTTGTTGTGCTCTTTCTGCGTCTTCTCAAATTTCTATTTTATTTCATTTTGAACATTTTTCAACTCTCTGCTGAGTCTATCAAATTATCATTTCACTATGTGTTTGTTAAAATGCCCTCCAATTCATTCTATGTCTCCTTTATCCGTCTTGCCTTTCGACCACCACATTTACCGACCATTCTGTAAAGGGCTATATCTTTCAAGCAGCTCTATAACTTGTTCACAATTTCTTTAGTATGTCTTCGTTTATCTTTCTTTAAACATTAACTCTGCGTGCTGTTATCCTTTTGTTTGAATCTGCACAAAATGTAAGGAAATTAGTCGGGAACGTAGAACGAATCGAAGATCAACGTTTTTTTTAGAGTGTTGTTGTTGTTGTTGTTGTTGTTGTTGTTGTTGTTGTTGTTGTTGTTGTTTTTTACTCCTTTCCCTTTCAAACATGCCTTAATTTACATCCATGTTTGAATACGCCAAACAGTTTAACGACGTTGACATTTTTCTATACGCGTCTTTAATGTCAGCTCCGCTAAAACAAAAAAACATGTCTTACAACAACAAAGTGAGCTGTCACTATTTAACTACTACTTCTCGCAAGATCTTACAGCAAAGACTGCTACTTTCTTGTAAGGTTTTATAACAATAGCTGAAAAAATCTTTACACAATAAACAATGTGGAGGAAAAGGCTTACTATTCTGTGCCCATCGTATAGATGTAGATCTATGGGGCAACGATTGACACCTTTACAGCAGATTTCACCTGCACCTAATGTCCGACTCTATGACTGACGTGACCGACTGAAAGGTCAGTTGAGGTTTTAGTGCACAACTCCTCTCAGCGGCGTGGGTCATTCTTGTGTCCGCTCGTCGTCTTGTTTTCAGTGCAACACTTCATTCACGGCCATGGATCTTATTAGATGACTTGTGGTAATGGGATCCAGCAAACACAATGACGATAGGAAGTGGACCTTGCATCAGCGTCCATTCATTGCTCTATTCTATACTTACGGAGCCAACGAGCCATCAGAAAAACCATCCCTAAGGGTCTTGATTGTGTCTTCCATTTTCGTCTCGTGGAACACAAAGCTTGTGACATGAAAACCTCCGCCAGCTAGCTGTATTTCGTGTCCGTCTTACGTCTAAACAACCTGTTTTTAAGAGATAGTTCTAGTAATGTTAAATAGTAGTTGTGTTGGATCAGTCTCCCCCTATTGCCCCACGTCTTCTTTCACTCCTTCTTCCTCACTCATTACTCTCTGTGTCTGTCTGCTTCTTTCTTTTTTATCCCTCTTTTTAACATCCTTTCTTTCGGGTTTATGTATCTGTCTATCCATCGATGGACCTATCTATCTATCTATCTATCTATCTATCTATCTATCTATCTATCTATCTATCTATCTATCTATCTATCTATCTATCTATCTATCTATCTATCTATCTATCTATCTATCTATCTATCTATCTATCTATCCATTTATCTACCAATCTAGCTATCTATTAATTCATCTAAAAATCTATCAGTTCATAAATATCTCTCATTACAAAACTCTAGGTCATGCGACATTATTTTGTTTGTTTAATATGTGTCAAGATCTTCTAATGGAACCTTAAAAGTAGTTCTTGCAAGAGGAGAGAGTCAGATTGACAAAAATACAGGGAGAGACAGAGGGGTTGATATTAAATTTTTATAGAGAGCGATAGACAGGAATAGAGACAGACATAAAGATTATTAGGGTAGGCCCTAATGGAGGAATGCATGGAAGGGATTTGGGCAACCACATAAGAATTATACTAAGCTGCAGAGAAAAAGGAGGGGTGATATAAGCAAATTATGCTACAAGAAAGAGCAATCATTAGCTCTTAGACAGAAGAACTTCTTCCCTGGGTATTTCCAAACATGTTTTAAGCTACCAGACAGACAGGTAAAAAGGAGAGAAACTTTTTGGCAAGCGCATTTACAGCAAAATCTTTTGTTTTGTTCTTTATTGCACAGTAGGAAGTTACAAGCAAATAGTATATAAAAACCTAAGCAATTTGCAAAAAAATAAATAAAAATAAAATAAAAAATAAACTAACTTTTTTAAGTTCTTCGACGTAAGCGAGGTAAAACAGTCAATGTGAGTAATGCGATATTGTTGTGGAAATTTTTAAATTATTGAACTTCAATGGTCGTAATTGCAGGATTGACTCTGAATCTTGTTAAACAAAGAAAGAAACAGGTGAGGGGGGAGAGAAAAAGAAAGTGGGAGAAAGAAAGAGAGAGAGATACAAAGAGAGAGAGAGAGAGAGAGAGAGAGAGAAAGAAAGAGAGAGAGAGAAAGAAAGAGAGATAGAGAAAGAGAGAGAGGGAAATGGAAGTAATATTCCCACAAGAAAAACAGAAGAAAAAAATCAACCTGAATTTCTCTTTCTCCCTCTAACACTTTTTTGCTGTATATATCTGTTTCTATACTTCTATGTACAGTATTTTCCATCTATATTCTACAGCTGTTTATTTTACCCCCAATTCCTACTCCCATTTTATATCCGATTTAGTCCACATGAAAATAATCTGATTTCCCTTTCCATCTGCCTTAACTAGTTCTGAGTAAAGGATGAGCTAGGAGTAGGAATAAAGAATCTAGAAATAAACGGGAGAGGATCTCTATGTTTCTGCAGGATGTCAGACCGTTTTGGCTGCCGATCCAAGCATCAGGTCTGGCACCCTAGTAACATTCCAGGTGATTTAGTCAGACCTGCTCACAGCCGCAATCTGGGATAGAACATGCGCTTCAGGGACGATCCGTGCTGCCTGAAAATCTGACATAAGATGGGGGGTTTCTCTTAGTTCATTTTCCTACTTTTTTACATAATGGTTTTAAAGAGAGGGGAAAGATGCCAAAGGCATTAGTTTTTTAATTTTTGGGGGAGGAAGGGAAAGTGGATCTTTTTATTTTAAAATATGAAGTTTAATGTAAAAACCATGAATGCAATCTAGATTTAAGAATTGATATTGCGAACTACTGCTCACATAGTATTTTTCTTTAATTTAGTATCATTAATTTTTGAATTGGCAATTTGACAGAACAGTAGCTTGTTAAGAAAAGCTTACAATGATGCCAAAGGAGGTTCAATTATACAAACCCGAATTCTTTTGATTGTTTATGGATGCATATATGCACAAAATGGATCTTGGCGTCTTTCCAAACACTCAACTCCCCCTCACGCATTCACCCCTGCTAATGATAGAAAATTAGATGCACCTTTCAGAGTCGGTTGGCTAGGAATTCAAAACCGGCCTTTTCGAACCACCTCCTTCTATGAATGACAAAGAACTGCAGTGTTCACAAGCTTTTAAATTACTTATTTAGTTTGTGTTTCTCAATTTCATTCTTCGCCTTTGATGATGAGAAGTGGTTCATTCTATAACGTAAAATCGTGGCCACAAATAATTGACTTGTTCAATGGATCAAAGAAGATAAAATGCAGCAAACGTTCATTTAATTTCATTCTCAGTTCAACCTTTGAAGTTAAGGAGAAAAACGAATAAAACGACGATACTTTTGTTATTAACTTTAGAAAACAACGAAAAACATCTTAAGATTTTTTTAAACAGCTAAATGAGTATGGTTGTATTGTTGCAATGTTGATGTGAATTTATTTATTCACGTTTGTCTCAGACGTTATGGGGAAAAAGAAAATAGAAAGAGACACGTCTTCGTTTAGGGTGCCTATAATTATGTTAAACTCAGATGTGAGAAAGAAAAAAAAAGAAAAAAGAAGGGATATTATAGATGGAGAGAGAGAGAGAGAAAGAGAGAGAGGGAGAGAGAAAGAGAGAGAGGGAGAGAGAAATGGGCGGAGGGAGGGAGAGAGAGAGAGAGAGAGAGAGAGAGAGAGAGAGAGAGAGAGAGAGAGTTTTATTAGATCTATCCGCTATAGAATGGGAAAGAGGACAAGCGGAAAAAGAACAGGAAAAGAATAACACACACACACACACACACACAAAACCCCCACATAAAACAACAAACGCGAAGGTGAAGAAACGAAATAATGGACAGAATGTCAATGGAGGTAAAGAATATTGAAGTTTGGATAATGCCGTTTGAAAAAGGATACTGCTTGAGAAGTCACAACAGGTGGAAGTAACAAATCACTATGTGGTTAAACAAAGACGGACATGGGACGATCGTGAATTCAATGGCGTTTTGAACGTTCAGAATGTGGAGAACAATAATTAGTGTTGAGTGTGAGAGTTGCACCAATGATAATGGTTCAAATAAAACTCACAGCGATCTATCAGTTTCAATACACGTATAAGACTGTGGGAGAGACTTAGACTATCTATCATCTGTTTTCCCCCTACAGGTTATGTGCTCTGCCCATTGAGGTTGCTTGTGGTCGTGGGATAAAATACGTGTATATGTACGAGTATTTAGATTTGTTTGGAACTTTCGACACCGTCCTAAAACTGTATCCTCGTGGTTCCACAGTCTTGTTTGATTAAACGCGAAATGAATCAGTATTATTTATTTAAATCTATAAGTGTAAAATAGATGTAAGTTACATATGATTCAGACTTTTTTCATATAGCATATAATACTAAAAATAGATCGTACACTGAGTTGGTCAAAGAGAAGGGTGTACGCTGTCCGTCAGTGCTGCCGAGAGAAATAACCACATAGTTTTTCGCAGACAGTGTGCTCAAACTTTGATAAATTGTTTAGTTTGTTCCTCCATCTTTGTAAAGGAGGCTCTTCTAAACATGATAAGTGATGGGGGTGAAGACTTCTCTTTCTAGTTTGTTCCTCCGTTTCTGTAAAGGATTATTTGAGAAATCTAGGAAACATGAAAGAATCAGAGGTGCACTTTGAAACCTTCGCTACGAGCTTAATTGCTCTAGTTTTTTCCGGGTACGTTTATTTTGACTGTACGAAGACAATGAGGTTCCAATGAGGTTCCAATGATGTAAAATGGATTTATAGTTATATAATCAAGTATAACAAAGAAAAACTGTTGATTTGTCTGGCCCAGATTGAGCAGCTGAAGAACAAAGACAAACTTATTTCGCAACTGGAGAAGGACCTGGGCCACCAGTGGGTGTCCGCCCACCAGGCGGCGCTGGAGCGGGCGGCTGTGGCCTCCTGCAGTGACGTCAGTAGGGAGGGGGACGCCCAGGCCGCCCTCCCAGGTCCCTGCGCGCCACCCAGCGTGGGCGTGGCCTGCGGAGGGCAAGAGAACCTCGCCTGTGGCGCACCCCCCTCCCTGTACACACTTTCGTCTTCCAGCGCCCTCCCCCCTAAGGGCAGCAACGAACTCGACCCCACTGAGTTTTCTTCGCGGACCCCGTCCTCCACTGATGTGAGTACAACTTTTAAGATTTTTCTTTACTCTGATCGAGGGACAGAGTTCTTGTGATATTGTTGTTGAGTTGAGTTGGTTTAACGTCCAACATCAGCTCTGTATAGGCTATATTGTGGACGGGCCCCAAGACTGACGTCTGACAATTTTATGTACTGCTATACACGAGGCAGGGCGGGGACTCCTGTCTCAGCCGATCACACTAAAATGACACCGACCCAACCAGTAGGGGGCGCCATTGTCAGGGCTCGAACTCGGACCGTTTGCGTCGGAAGCCAATGTTCTACTCCAGGACCACCGCGCCCCCCGTCTTGTGATGACGGGCCCCATAAAAAATGAAGACGATGGGTAATGTAAGCTGCACTGGCGCTCACCCATAGCTCGTCCTTAACTCATGAAGCCAATGAGCCATCAGAAAAAATCATGCTTAGGGGACCTATGCAACAAAGTTTTAGATTGTTGCAGGTTTATTCTTTATGTGATTAATAATTAAAGCTGCAACCATTTACATTGTATTACCAACGTGTTGATACAAGAAAATTCCAAACAGGCGTTCGCTGTTCCTAGTTAAACACTATAGAAAAAAGTCTTTCGTGTAAATTCTGTGCTCTTTACTACGAACTGTTCTTTGGCAACTTTTTGTGATAGTAATTGTAGGAGCAGAAAATTTTATTTGATCACATTAATAGCTGAATCTAGAATATCTTCATATCTCATTTCTCTCAGATCAGTAGGCAATAAAATTTTAACAACAAAACCTTGAGAATAAAAATATGTATATTCAAATAGCACTAAACGAAACTCTCTTAATTTCATTCAAACTTCGCGTCTCTCAATGATGTACAGCAAAAAAGGCTATCTCAAACGCAAAAAGTAGCATAGCTTTTTTAATTACACATGTAGTTAATATTTTTTAAAAACAAATATTAGTATTTAAAATTTAATTCACTTCGACGAAGTGCTGAATTATAAGATCCTGTGTTGTATGGTTTGCAGGCACTGACTTGATAAACTATAACTAACAGTAGTCGCTGCATCTGTGGTAATTTACCGTCGTGTTTCACATAAGGCAGAGAACACCGTGCAGCATCGTGTGTGCATAGGGATAAGTTAGACAACCTCCAGTTTTCTTCCTGTCGTAGTTCATTCACAGATAGCGACAGCTCGTGGATGTCTGGCTTGTTTCATAAAACTCTGACGAAGACGCTAAACTTACCAGGGTTGCTTACATTGTAATGTCACTTAAAGGCTGTAGACTGCGTTATGTCTTAGAATCTAGCCTGACTTTAAACTCAGTTTCGAGCATCAGTGATTCAGGTTAATTTACACCATTCTAGTTGTCACAGGCCTCGTGTAGGCTATAGTAAGTTGTAGGAGTAAGAGATCTATTGCAAATTGCGAATACTTAAGAGATGTTAAGCTAGACCAACTTTCACTAAGCTATCACCTGGTCGAGAAGTAGCTTAGATCACTCAGACGAAATGTGGTATAGGTACTTCTACTTCTAGTCCTTTCCACCAGTGCTACGCTTTGATGTCGAGTTTCTCTTAAGTTCCTCTCTTATGAAGCTACCTCGTTATGAACTCGTAGAAGTAAGAGTGTGAGGTTGTTTAATACTCTAAGATAAGGTTAAAAAAAATAATCAGTATTCCAGGACTAAAAAAGTTATTTGTGATATGAATCATAAAGTTCAAATCATAGATCCAAAACTCGATGTTATGCCAACTTGTTTGGCCATATTACTTGTGATTCGTGTATTAAAAGCGTTAGCCATCTGTCCAGTTGAATACCTCGTTATTTACTGTTATAACGTTTGAACTTGACGTTACTGGAATGGTCGGTTATTTGCATAATACAACTAGTTTGTTTATAGAGGATAATCATTGTTTACCTGTGCCACAACAGAATCTAAAAATACCTTGCTCACTGTTAATTTTCAGACAATCGACAGTGTTGAGGATGTGTGGTCCTACCCACTTGATGGGTTTTCTCTCAGCAAGCACGACTTGGTAGGACATTTTCAATAACTTTGTTTTGTGTTTGTTTGTTTTTCCTTTTTAAATGAAATGCCGTGCCAGATTTAAGTTTATTCCAAAGTCCAAAAATGAGTTCTTACAGAAAAAAGAATTAATTGCTAAATTAAGAAAACAGGAAATAACAAAGTAAACGAAGTATGACTATAATTGATAAAAATAACATGCAGTTAAATAAAATTTCATGAGAGATATTTTCTTCTATCTATCTATCTATCTATCTATCTATCTATCTATCTATCTATCTATCTATCTATCTATCTATCTATCTATCTATCTATCTATCTATCTATCTATCTATCTATCTATCTATCTATCTATCTATCTATCTATCTATCTATCTATCTATCTATCTATCTATCTATCTATCTATCTATCTTCTATCTATCTATCTATCTATCTATCTATCTATCTATCTATCTATCTATCTATCTATCTATCTCTCTGTCTGTCTGTCTGTCTGTCTGTCTGTCTATCTGTCTGTCTGTCTGTCTGTCTGTCTGTCTGTCTGTCTGTCTGTCTGTCTGTCTGTCTGTCTGTCTGTCTGTCTGTCTGTCTGTCTGTCTACCAATCTTCTAATTATCCATTCATCTACCAATCTTCTAATTATTCATTCATCTGTTAATCTATTCATTATTTATCTTCCCACCTATATAGTTGTAACTTTAATTCAGTTTCCATGAATATCAATCTTGAAATAAAAGGATTACCTAAACATTTGGATAAAATTTTCAAACAGTTTAATAATCAAACGTTCTGATAGCATTCCCTTCACGAACTGTATAAACCACAAACTGTTTTCTTAATCAAAGTGTTTCTTGATCAAAATGAAACTGGAATAGGCCTGTATTTAACCAATTACAGGTATGTTTTTGGCTCATTTATATGCATATAATTATGCAAGAACATGGTGGGAGAGGAGGAGAGCTTGATTTGTCTAAACAATGGAAAATTGTTATCAATAAAAAAAAAAATAAAACAACAACCTAGAACAATAATTAGGCTTATCAATATATTTGCTCCTTCTATTGATCCCTATCATGCTCCTGCCAATCTTCCCAAAAGATTTTTTCTTATTGCCCTTTGCAGCGCAAAGCACTGAAGGAAAGCAAGGAAAGAAACAAAGAACTCGTAGAAAAATGCCGTGCATATCTGCACAGGACGCGAGAACTGACAGCCCAGAACAGGGCCTACAAAGATAGCAGCGTCAAACTGCTCGAGGAGAACAAGAAAATGGTAAGTCACAAACAAATTAATTTCTTGACAAACGGTTTACTGAGTGTAGAAAAGTCTCACTTACTTGAATGTTGAATGGCTCATTTTTTTAAACAAGGCTGACGCGTGATACCCTTAAAACTTAAAATCAAATCTCTCTCTCTCTCTCTCTCTCTCTCTCTCTCTCTCTCTCTCTCTCTCTCTCTCTCTCTCTCTCTCTCTCTTAGTGCTTCCAACTTTACTATTTCAGTTAACCTAAAACTATTAAATTTTGGCAATCCTGTGTGCCTTATAGAAACGAAAGACAACACCCACAAGCAGTAAAATATAAAGAACAAAATCTGAAGTTTTTCAAGTGATGTCAAAATAATCACGAGCAGTCAGGCAGGTGCTAACGATTCACTCTCGTTTGTGATCTTCTGCATATCGCACGCTCTAACATCTGCAAAAGGTGCCTTCAATACTATTGGTTTCATTTTGAAGAAAGGGAATACAAAACGACCCTAATTAGGATTTCTTAGGAAACCTGGAAGCAGTAGAAGCAGTGAAAGAAAAAACTTTGTTGGATTTAATAAAACGATCAACAAATCTTAATCTTCTCCAGTCTATACCACCAAAAATTTTCCCCCTGTTAGCCTCCTTTAATCCTCTATTTATTCTCGTGCCTCTGTGTGTGTGCGTCTACCATAGATATATAACATACCTGGTATTTATATACATCTATGGTGTGTAATCACTAGTCCACTTCGCAAACATTCTATCTTTATGTCTCTTTGGTTTATTCATTTATGTATTCAATAATTATTTACGTATTTTTTACTTATTTACTCTTTAACTTATTATTTGTATTTATTTATTGTTTGTTATGTATCTTTTGACTATCCATGTATTTACTGATTTACCGTTGTGTAGTCTAGTTATCTATTTATGTAATGTATTTATATTATTGTGTAATTTATTTACCTATGTATTAATTAATTTATATATTTACTTACCGGTATATATTCATGTATTTATTTTTATTTTTTTTTTAATTTTTTTTATTTATTTATTTATTTATTTATTTATTTATTTATTTATTTATTTATTTATTTATTTATTTATTTATTTATTTATTTATTTATTTATTTATTTATTTATTTATTTATTTATTTATTTATTTATTTATTTATTTATTTATTTATTTATTTATTTATTTATTTATTTATTTATTTATTTATTTATTTATTTATTTATTTATTTATTTATTTATTTATTTATTTATTTATTTATTTATTTTTTTTTTATTCATTCATTTACTTTTTTTAAAATGTTTTCTTCTTATTAATTTACTTACTTACTTATTTATATATTTGATTGTTTATTCTCTGTTCGAGCAGCAAGAGCTTCTGGAACATTCCAAGCTGCGCTGCCTGCAGCTGAGCCGCGCCGCGAGCGAGGCGAGTGCCGAGAGGACCTGGGCCCAGCACACCTCACACATCATGGAGCAGGCCAGGCTGGAGCTGGGCGAGGCGCACAAGGCCATCGCGGCCCTCAAACAGGCCTGCTCGGTAAGACAATAGATCGATCATACAGTGATTAGGCCTGATCAGTAATGCAATAGATCGACCATACAATGAATAGGCCGGCTCGGTAATACAATAGATCGACCATACAATGAATAGGCCTGATCAGTAATACAATAGATCGACCATACAATGAATAGGCCTGCTCGGTAATACAATAGATCGATCATACAGTGAATAGGCCTGATCAGTAATGCAATAGATCGATCATACAGTGAATAGGCCGGCTCGGTAAGACAATAGATCGATCATGCAGTGAATAGGCTTGATCAGTAATACAATAGATCCATTATACAGTGATTGTAATTACATGTATTCTTAATCTTAAAACAATAATATGATTCTCTCATCACACAAGGTCATCAAACAGGCCTGTTGGGTAAAGTCAAAGAATCGACGTACAGCAATTGTTAATACATGATTGTAGGCCCTATTAATTTAAAAAAAAGTCATGCAAGGCACTTCTTAAAAGTATAAACTAGAACATTTGTGTTGTGTGGTTATGAAAGCTAGAGTGAGTGTATGTTTCAAAAAAAAATAGTCGATGGGAATTGAAGGAAGAGAAAGTTGATATCGTCTTATGACGCTGTCATTATTTAAAACATTTCCTAGAAAACCCCATTAAATATATTTTTAAAAAAATCAATCAAAAAGTTGACTCAAATATTTGCCACAAAAATGGTGCAACGAAAACTACGAGGATTACAGTTGTCGTTTAAAAATGAAATATCCCTTTTTTCTTTACATAATTTTAGTTTGAGAAAATATAATTTTTTTTTAATTTTATGATTCAAGCAAAAACGTGTATGTAAACACCTAAAAAAAAAAAAAAAGAAAGAACACAGTCATTTAATTTTATCATCCCAATGACATATATCTACCAAAGTATGCAGTGATTAACAAAATTTGCTTTTGAAAACAATTAGTAGACTAACGAGAAAGTTGTAAGCTACTATGATACTGAAAGAGCAGACTCACCGCATTAATTCTTTTGTTGCCTTTCTATCGACTCCCTACAGGAAAAAGATAGACGGATAGAGCTAATCCAGCACAGAAAGAAGCGCAGAAGATTAGCAGGACCACAGGAAAGGGTATGGTTAAAGCGTGTCTATATCTTCCACTCAACGTGGTTGTATTAACTTTTTTTTTTTTGCAGCGCTTGTAGACCACCTATAAGTTATTTCAAATCATATAGAAAATAACTGCTATTTTGTTCTTGTGACTTTTAAATCGTTTTGATTTGTTGCTTCAACTCACAATGTTATGTTACAATTCCCGTGTTTGAAGAGAATTTTCCTACGCTAAGTTCGATACATTTGAAATAGAAATTGTTTCAATAAGTACTACTTATACATGTACTTTTAAAGCCTTGAGTCGTACAGATGAGAACATAATATTTGTGATAAAGATATTTAAAAAAAAATTGCATGGCAATGATAACTAAAGTCTTTTATCTAACTTAACATCTAGTTTCTTCGTTGTTCTTTTTTAGTATAACTTTTCTTTGCACGAGGTAAAGTGCAAAAAAGCTGTATACTAATTTCTTTGCTTACGCAATATCGCATGCAATATATAGGACTTTATAAAATGTAGGTGGCTTGACAAGGTTTAGGATACCTCTGTTTTAAACAATATACCTTTACTTCGACGAACACAGAGCATTGGAGGAGAGACGTATTTTGGCTACGAGGAGGACAACAACTCTGTGGACTCCTCCCAGTCTCGCAGCACTCTGTCTGATGATGACATCTGGGATGACGTGGTATGGCCGGGCTTTGTCCACTTTATGTTTACCTTTTCATAAACACAATACTGGATTGTCAGTTCTAATCTAGTTATTTAGGTTTTTAACGACTTGGTATCATATATCTAAATAATCGCATTTTCCGTTGTAAAGTTTTGATTGACAATAGTTTTAGAAAAAAGTGTACACAAATAGAATTGAATAACAACGTAAAAAATAAACGTAATTATAACAGTTATTGTAACACTAAAGGTAGAGACAATGAGAATGTCAAGACAAGTCGCTTCCATTCACTGTCGTTGCACATTCAGATGTCGAGAGAAGAAACAGAGAGAAACTACCAAAGGCTTATGATGGAGCACTTGCAACTACAGAAGTCTCATAACCTCATACAGAAACAGACGGGACTGATGCAAGATCCACAGAGAGAAGAAAAGGTAACTAATTGCATATATATGATGCCAATAATGGTGTGTGAATAAAACTATGACAGCAGCTTGAAAATGAAAATAAAAAGTCTCATGATAATAATGATGATGGCGATAAAGATGAGGACGGTGATAGTGATGATGATGATGATGATGATGAAAATCATTATTGAGAATATGAGGGTTAAGATTATGTGATGGTTGTAACTACAATACTGCTGTCCATCAGATTTTATGTTAGAATAATACTTTACTTTGCTGATTTATTTCAATGAATTAGCTCTGTGATTATAATGGTGGAGTGAAATGTCCAACCGGGCTTTAAAATCCCTATATTTTTTTAGAAGTTATTTGCAACTTGCACAGTTAAGCTTATCTTTGAATTTTATCTTGTTTTCCATATTTCAGTGTAGACAAGATCTTCAGGAGGACTTGTTCCAAGCACAATGCCGAATAGAGAAGATGGAGATGATGCTCCGCGAACTGGGAGAGGTAAATCTATCTGTCTACTTTTTGGTTTTTATACTACATTATGAGCGTTTTGTATCTTCAAGACTATAAATATGGAGGCAATAATTATACAAACTTAAAAAACACCTATTATGAATAAAATACCAAAAACTAGAATGAAAAAATCTCAAGAACAAAAATGCAGACAAAGTTTTACTAAAAAAAACAAAAGGTCTGAAAAATACACACACACACATCACGCAGAAAATTTTTTTTCTATAATGTACCAACAACAGGTCAACTGCACAACTTACTGTAACACAGCCGAGAGTGTTAGATATGTAATAAACTATTGTATATATGAAACCTAGTGTTTATTGTTTGAAATGAGTACACTAAAAACGATTTGCAAAATATTGTGTTTAATACCTTATAAAATGTAGTGACATAAAAAAGAACATTGAAATGTAGAGAGATTCGTTACCTGTTTATCATACCCCTGCCTTGCACAATTTGCAGGGTGAAATAAAAACGCTGTTGAAGGAAAGGGAGATAATACTGTCAAACCTACGAGCTGCTCAAAGGAAGGTAAGCATGTATTAATTTTGCTGTTTAGCCATTGGTGTTTTTTTTTTTCGGTTTGTTTGTTGTTTTTTGTTGTTGTTGTTTTTTTAAACAATTCTTCAACTACATTTGAAGAACTTTTGGAATACTCTAGAGCGTTAAAAATACACTAATATTTGGAGATGATTGGTGTATAAGATGAGACAAATCTCAAGACATAATAATTATTAGAAACTTAATTTGTAATAATATTTCGGCAAAACTTTATCTATCATTGATGCATAATGTTTAGTATAAAATTAAAATCGAGTAGGATATAAACTGTTAAGGAAAAATGAGGAAATAAAGTAACAGTTTTATGACCTGACTCCATAATATGAAAAGTATTATCAACATAATTTCTCTTCTCTGTGTTGAACCTACTTTGGTGTGAGGCCTAGTCTTATCTGCAGCGTTATTTGTTATTGCTGGGGTGTTGTTTTTTTTTCAACACAAGAAGAGCTTATACAAAATGCACAACTTCTAACCAAGATAACCAGGATTATGATATTCCGTTCACGTCGTCTAATCTGACCGGTTTCAGTAGAACGTACACTGCCCCCGGGTTGTATTCCGGTTCTATTTACGTAAACTAGTCAAACGATAATTCTTGAACCTTTAACGTATAATATGATCTACAGTGGCGATGTGGGGGACTTTAAAAAGCAGCTAGCTTAACTGTTTAAACTTCTCTCTTGAAAATTTGAAAATGTAAATGATCTACGTGTAACTTTACACCATCATCATCCTCAGATCGAGAGCAATGAGCAAGAGAAGAGCGAGCTCCAGCAGAAACTGAACGAGGTGTCAGGGAGGGCGGAGGACCTGGAGTTCCAGCTCATGGAGATGGAGCAACAGGCAGAGGAGGAATGGCAGGTCAGTGCGTGTGTTAAGCTCGGTTGCTAGATTAATGCCTGCTTGGTAATGGAGATCAGATACGTCTTCGGGATCCTAGAGCAGGGTACCAAGGACTTGGTTGATCACACCATAGAGACACCAGCCCAACCAGTGGGGGAAATACGGTGATCAGAGTTGGGATCGAACCGCCAACATTCCAGTTAAAGGCCGTGTGTTCGACCTCCGGGTGTCCGGAATAAGTAACATCCCCCTTAACTTTCAGAAGACGCAGGGCATCAGTTGTCTTTCGAATCTCTGCCTTCTACTTTTCATTTTAGAGCCCTACCAGTTTAGATTTAAGTGTGCGTCCAGAAAAAATATGAATGCATGTAATAGTTCTACATTACTTAGATTTTCTTAAGCATTCCCCACGGAGATGGAAACGCTAGCTGAGATTCAACTGAGTTTTCTATCATCCCAAGTGTGTTCGGAACCTACCTACAAAATCTCATATTGTGAAACAAGTCAGAAGAGAATGGAGTTAGGTCCATTTTTTAATGGGAATATAGGTGTGAGTCATCTATCAGTCATTGGAGTCAATCTTGTTCGAACGCCAATAGTGTTTAAAATATCAAAACAATATTAGCCCCGGTTTTCCCCCTCCTCTATTTTCAGAGTGATTATTATATCCTGTAAATGAGCATTTGAGCGTGTGCACAAGTCTTTGAAAGCTAAAGAGGGATAAAACTTGAAAATAAAATAAAAATACTAAGCTTGTAAGGGTAAATTATACTCATGATTTTTGGTGTTCTGATAAGGGGTCGTTCAAATAATTTATAAGCTTACATCCCACAGGGGGGTGGGGGGGAGTATTTATTGTAAGAATTGTGTTAAGGGATGGGTAAAAGATTTTTTTTTTTCAATAGGTCCTCACAGAGTGAAATAATATAATTTGAACGGTACCTAAGAAGGTAAATTATAAATGCCTAGATCTATCCTAAGACTAAAAAAGTATTTATAAAACGAACTGCACATTCAGTAACAACGAGAATGCAAAATGTCACATAATAAAAACAGAATGTTAGCTTGTATTTGGTTTCACTTTTACTTAGTCCACTCCATATCACATCAAGGAAAACATATTTTTTTGGATATTAGTTTTCCACGGCATTTTAAGTAATCCTTCTGTTTTTGTTGTTGTTGCTTGTTTTCGGAAATACTTAGCGATCTTATTATGCACTGAAACGCACGAAATTAGCTGATGCTTCGGTTTTCATGATTTTATCGAATTAAATAGATGCATACTAAGAACTCTTATAATTGGCTTTTACCAAAGCCTCTTTTGAGTGTTGGGTCTAGTTCAAGCTAAAATTCACAGAAGAAAACAGTCACGGGAACCTACTCTTTACGATCGTTTACAAAAATGGGCGGTGGTCCTTAGAAGAAACCAAAATAAAACGGTTACCTCGCTTGGGGTCAAGGGTGACACACGGGCAGACGACAACGTAGCCTTGCAGAACACGCAGTTCGGAGGCGAGAGAGGGGGGAGCACAGATAGCGAAGAGGTGCAGGGCTGTCATTGGCAGTGTTCGTGGGCTGTGTAAACACCAAAGAGATTCCCCTATAAATAACCAGTAAACACCAAGCCAAGAGATTCGGGGGTACAAGATCCTGCAATGGAACGGTAGAGCACATTCTTTATTTCTGAAGTTCTGTGTCAAGGAAAGAACGTTTCCTCCCGTGTTTTCCGTTGGACCCTATTCTTAAGGATACTTTGTCGAGAGGGAAAAAACCAAGCTACTCCATGGACTGTGATTTGCCATAACTGTTAGGATACACGGGGATACAGGTAAATATTTACATAATCTAGATTCTATTTGTAGCGTTAATTTAATTTAGATCTAATTATTGGCCTGGGTTTTACAGTCGCAGGTGTAGAATATAATATCTAATTCTGATCTAGATCTAGATCAGGATATCTAGATCTAGATCTAAATATAAACTAGATATTCAAAATCAAGAATGATTTAAGATTAACGATGAAATGGGTGGGAAACATTGGATAATATTACACGCATTTATCTTTTATTTCTTCAATTCTTGATTATAGATTATTACATTTAGGCCTAGATCTACATGTTTATCTAGATCTAGATGTTGATTCTAATTCTAGATTACATCTAGATCTAGGTCACAGTGCCGACTTGACCTTTTCCGCGTTGACTAAAAATCACAAATCGCATTACAAAATTTTCAGAAAACCCATTAGTCACATAGATCTAGCTTTCAAGAAGTATGCAAGTGGTCGTAGATATAATCGAATTAAAACTTTAAAAGGTCATGGTCCAATAAACATTAATGAGGTTTCGCATCAATGTGTCTCAATCCAGAGTATAGATCTCCAGTTAACATAATTATTTAGACATCCCTATTAAAGGTAACCTAGTGGTAGCCTGCGTGTTAATTTGTGTGTGCTAAACGTGTCTGGTTTGGTTTTCAGACCCGAATCAATCAAAATAACCCCTTTATATTATCTAGATCTAGCAGCTGAAAAAAGGTGAAATCAACAAGGACAAAATAAACAGCAAAACCAAAGGAAAAACATGGGATAATGTTTTGTTTCCCATGCATCATTAGAAGTACTGTCGTGTTCAATTCGATTTCAATTTCACCCTTTTATCCTATTACTCTTGTCCGGGCCCTATTTTGTTTTGGTTCATTCTTTTTATGTCCTTCTTGAAATGCGTTTGTGAAAAAAAAAAAGGGGGGGGGGGGGGGGGG
>RQTK01000558.1:40829-88663 GCA_003991915.1 Elysia chlorotica | reverse complement strand
GGGAGAGAGAGAGAGAGAGAGAGAGAGAGAGAGAGAGAGAGAGAGAGAGAGAGAGAGAGAGAGAGAGAGAGACATAGATGAGTGTACCACTTCGATGTTGCGACTTCAACTTTTTTTTCTAAAGGCAGTGATGTGTTTCACCTTGCAATACCTCCATATCCCAGTTAATCTTAATATGCCCTTATTTGATACCTCTTGAAATTTAACGGCAAGTTGTTTGCTGTGTGTGTTAAATTATGTTTTCAATATTTACCGTCCTTGTCGATTACATTGTTTGAAGCTATTAAGCTTTAAAGGTCCTATAACACTGGTTCAGTAGTGGAAAGGTTTCAAGAAAAAATTAACACACACACGCTAACAGAAAGTAACAAAAACCCACAACAAACAGTTACCAGAAAGCTCAAGTGGAAGAGCACGGGACTGGTAATCAGAAGGTGTCGGGTCCGATCACCAATCAAACTGCCTTTGTCTCCTGTTGTTTGAATCGATGTCAGTATAATGTGAATGGCTGAGATAGGGTCTCCTCAGAGCTTCAGAAGAGATAGTATTTTTTCTAGGAGTATTATTTTTCTTCGACTTGTGTAACTGTAAAACGATTGCTTCGTTAGAATTTATTAGCCATACAAGTCTTATTTGCTGTTGAAAAAAAAACAACTTTTTAGCTGAAGTATAAAGAATACATTGTTATTTTTTTAATGAGTTTTCCTTCTTTAAACCATTCCGAAATTATGAGTCATATCGATGTCAGTATAATTTGAATGGCTGAGATAGGGTCTCCTCAGAGCTTCAGAAGACGCCAAACTAGGAGATATTTACTTCGACCTATGTAACTGTAAAGACGATTGCTTTGCTTGAATTTATTGGCTATACATGTCATATTTGCTGTTTTTTTTACATTTTTAGCATATGTGTAAAGAATACACTGTTTAAAAAAAAAATAAAAGAGTTTTCCTTCTTTAAAATATTCCGAAATTATGAGTCATACAGGAACGTGGAAACCTTCACCCTCACTCCACCCTGTTTTAATGAGCTTATCTGTGATAGATGCGTTCTAATCAGGAAGGCTCTTCTTTGAAATGTCCTGCGTCGTAGATTTCAAGCCTTATTAGTAGTTGAAATCCATTAAGACACGTTCAAAAGATAAGCCCCTTTTCGTCGCACTATCTTTACTTTTACATCGTTTCTTGGCGTAGCCAATTTATAAGAGAAACAGTCAGAAACCGTTCCTTATCTTCTGCCCCTGCATAAGTCGTGTGCCATCCATCAATTATTATAGACTGACCAGGTCAGAGCATCTGGTCACTGCTTTACTGGACCTGGTGAAGACCAAGTAAAGGTGTGATGGGGCCTGACCGGGAGGGCAATGTCCCAGGTTTCCCCGTGGTCACTTGATTACCTATGGCGCAAAATGATAGGTTAGAGATTTGTCGACACTGTGTGGACGCAGTTTTCTCAACGTGCCTATCTTTTTCCAAGTCAGCGACCAACGAGACGGGCGGGATCCGCTTGTAACGAAAAGTAACATTTTGACGTATTGAGCCGTCGCGACAGCTTTCATTTTTTATTCGCCAAAGACGCTTGATAGTGACCAGTGTTGTTTTAGTGCGCCACGAGTGATAGTCAATGGTTTCAAATAAACGTCTCTGTAAACCAATAGCATTGAAAGGACTTTACGATCTTTGAAATGCCGGCGACATTGTTTTATGCCATAAAATTGCATACTTTTAGATTTTCTGGATGTTTGAAATTCATTTGAGGAAAAAAAACCTACAAAATTAGACTCATGCCTTTAAGATTCCTTTCCAGTGTTTTCGGGCAGCGGAGGAGTGGTGGAGGACAAGAAGATGTAAGAATTATAATTTTTATGTGTTGCTTCAAAGTTTGTAAAGCAAGTGTCGAACAAATATTAAAAGGAAAAAAAATTAATATTTTCTCCTTCATAAGTCAAACCCATCATCATAAATTTAAAAATATTTGAAGTATCCTTTATTAAACTATATTTGCATTAACATTAACGAAAGTAAATAAGGAACAGGTGCTGTCTGTTATTATAATCATTTTTTTTCCTGTAGAGATTCATAGGCGGGATACATGTACTTTAATAGCCTCTACTTTACGGCATCATTTTGGGCTTTCTTGCGAAAGTTGTCAATTTAAAAAAAAACTTGAGAATAATTTATTAGCGCTTATAATTTCCTAGGGTAAAAAAAATAGTCATGTGTTCGATTTGTTCGTTAATGAATCTTTATTCTGAAATTGCGAGCGTAATTGTGGTTGGTTTTTCAGAAATTCCTTAAACATGTACAAAATGCAATCCTAAAAAAAGATAAAGGAAAAGCGTGGAAAAAGCAGGTATGTGTGTTGGGTGTGTGTGTGTGTGTGTGTGTGTGGGAGTATTTAAATCCACCACAAGGGGCATCCTCTTGTAATTTGGGGACTAACAATAAGAGGATACCCTAAATAGTTAATATAACTGATATAGGCTTTCGAGACTCTGGAGCAGGCCTAAAGTATGGGTTGATTTAGAGACGAGAGTGCAAATTTTTCCATAAAATAAAGTGATCAAACATGTTGGTCGAAGGATAGTCAATACAGTTCCGGCTTTTCATGCGAAACAAATTATGCTACTTGGGCTAGCAGGTTGACCAACCCCTCAGGCGCTCCATCCCAAAATAACCGCGTTACGAGCACCATCTCACACGAAACGGATCATTTAGCCCACCAACTGTGGCGATGCATGTACAAACACGAACCGTTAGGCAATCTGGAGGGTTGCGAATCTTCATCATCGTCTTTTTTTGTACACAGATGAAAGCAGCGTGTAAGAAAAAAAATAAAGACAAAAATGACAACGAAATCCAAAACAAAGTAAAACGACAATAAAGAAACATCACAAAACAAATAACAACGGACGCATAATTAATGTGTGCATTTCCATAAATTTTAAAATGTCAGTTAGATGTATTAATGCATGACATACCCAGTCGGCGGTTTCAGGGAAAAATAATAATCTGGTTTAAACTTAATTGGTCTGGACCCCTTTACTGCTTCGAGTGACATTTAGAATCTGAATAGATCATGAGACAAGGAATGTCTTATAACTTGGCATCTCTCTTGTCTTCGTTTTTCCCCTGTTTAAATTAATTAATAGGAAAAAAAAGTTAAACTCTCTTAAATTAGATTTGAAGTCGAAATAGAAAATAAACACACCATGGCGGTCAACTTGATTAAAAGAATGACTTAGTTGTTTTCTTACTGTTATATAATAATGAGGAGAATGAATGTATATATCTACAAGGCCCAAAATCAACACGTATAAATTTATATGAAAACATTGTACACGTGCATAGTGAAAATTCCGCTGTCGCGTAACTATCGCTGTTGAGGTGTCGAAGATCCCTCACCGCCTCTCATCCTATTTGTTCCAGAGAATAATGCTCTTGTCATCTGCCAATGACTGATTGATTTGGCTGGGCCGCTTCCCCTACCAAACATTCCAGGAGGGGAGGGGGGTGTCACAAATCTTATCTGACACTGTCTTGTTAAGTCCTTCGCGATTTTGAAGTCCCCTTGTTGACCTATTTTCAGGACCAATAATGGTAATGTAGAAAAGCAAGCCTTGGAAAAATTCTTTACCTATCATCTTAGTTTCATACCACTCTGTAAATGAGTCTTTACTAAAAGTGTCCAGTTTCGGAAACACACTTTTACTACCTTTCTTTAATTTTGTTACTGTCGTTCTATATTCGGATTCTATTCTCTGTTTATTAAGGCATGGTAGTTAGTCACTGTAGACCAGTTTAACCTTATTGAAAAGGTGTATCATCATTTATTTTTTCTTCAAATGTTCCAAAAGGTTTCACGCTGTCTGTCGATCTGCACTCTCTCTCTCTCTCTCTCTCTCTCTCTCTCTCTCTCCCTCTCTCTCCTTCATTTTTGTCTCTCCATATTACTCTCTTTCCATCTCTCCATTTGCCTCTCTGTCCCTGTCTCTATGTCTCTCTCTGTCTCTCACTTTCTGAAACACGTAGTTTTGGCAGAAAACGAAGGATGGAATATGGTGGAGACATTTGCGGCGTGGATATAATTACCGCCGTGATATTTTACCTTCCAATCACTAACCCCGTCGTGCGTCATACGCATAGGCAGTCCGATGTGGCCAGATCTAGATAACCACGTCTTGGCCTGAACAGATTTGAATGTCAGGCACGCTTGCCCAGGGGGACACGGCGGGCGCCAGGGACCTGGGATGCTTGTTTTGGCTTACTGTCTCGGTGGGTGTCAGTATATGTGACCGGCTGGATCGGAAATCCTGGTATCCCCACTCTGTCTCTATGTGGTACACCTAGCACGTAATTGTTCATGTAAGTAGGATGGGATCAAGAAGTAATACAAAAAAATTTACATGAACCAGCTTTTTTAAATCTTGGGGCCCGTCACCGCACATGATATTCTTCTCGCAACTAGGAAACAAACCTGAAGAGATCTTCTTTTGGCTAATGTGGCACACAGTGGAACAGTAACACAAGAAGGTCCAGAGAATCAGTAGGTAGGGCATTTCTCCTGTCTTTCTTTGGCTTAATAATGCCACAGTGACATTTAGTATTTTCTAACTTAGCTCCGAGTCATCATAAAGGCATTAATGTCAATCTTTCCTCAAATCCTTGTTTTCCCCTTAGTATTTGTATGCGTCACAACCCCTTCTTTCTCTCCTCCTTTGTCTCTCGTTGACTCTGTTTCTCTATCTCTTGTTCACTCTCTCACTCACTCAACCTTTTTTCTCTCTAGCATTGACAATTATATATCTCGTCTAAAAATGAGAGGTTTCGAGACCTAGGAGTTGCATAAAACGAACTCCTCAAAAGTGAAACGGCCCAAATCTGCTTTAAATGCCCGAATTCGCTTCTTTCCCCAGGCACATCGCCTTATTATTGTAGATGAACTAGATTTGCTTGGTCGGCTGCATTTTTTTCTGTTTCCCATTTACTACCGACTGTCTCGACTTGTCAGATTTGTGAACGCGCTGGTAGATCATTAAAGTAATCTAGATTGACTAACACGAGACCAGCGGTTCGAATCTCTTCTACTGCCTAGTCTCCGCATAAGGTTTGTAACCTGTTTTTTTTTTCTTTAATCTCTGTTCCCTGCGCTATGCTATTCGTGGCTTGCATTTATTGTACATTTCCAGTTGAGAAAACTTTGTTATGGAGGCAGTCTGAAGTTCCTGATCCTCCCTTTCTAGTTTTCGTAACACTTCCTTGAGCCTGACGAGTGACTGTGGTGGCAACAATATAAATCCCAATAAGCCACAATCAGCGTAACGGCAATGCTGGGTTCATTATAAACGTCTCGTTCTTTTTTCGCTTGGTCAGATTCCACCTGGACCTATGACACACACTTAAAAGCTCCCAGGAGCTGTCGCTGTTAATTTAGGCAGCGAACAAGAAGTGACCAGGGTCTTTCTCAAGCACCCCTTGACCATTTGCATTTTAGAGTCATTCACAGGCCCATTTGTGCACCTCGTTATACCACGCACCGGGAGGTCCGATTGCCTTGATGAGATCTAGATCCAGTGGTGCGATAATAGCACGAGGCTTTATTATAATGGCCTGTCGACCATGGGGGGAAAGAATGGAGGAAGGAAACAATTATCACATTGACAATGTTTTAAAAAGTATATAATATATTGTTATAATATTTGAATTACAATAAAAAGACTTAACATTTTAATCAATTATACTATCTTGTTTAATTAATGAATCATGTATTTTGGCTATGAAGTACGATCCGCGACTATTGTTTCTAAAACTACTTTTGTATCGATCTGAGACAGGAATGCCAATTTTTCTTATTCATTGTTTTTATTTTCCAAACCTGCTTTATATCCGTATAAAACCACATGATATGGTTTCGCAGAAGCACAAACAGCCCTTCGGAAGTGTACAAAGAGTTTAAGAGCATCCATTTTCTTTCCCAAAAAAATGTGCTAAGTGCAATATGGCAGCGAGTTTCGGGAAACTTATGCATGGAACAGGAATAGGTTAGGCATTTTTCACACGCGCGTCGAACTTTTTAGTATGTTTTATGGAAAATATCAATCGTGAACGCGTGTTAAGCTTGTTGTCATGAAAAAGGAAAGATTTTGTTTTCTTGAACGTGTACATTTTTTGTATGACGTTTATATCGTGTTTGTGGTTCTGCCAAACTTCATATATTGTGGTATACAACTGTATTTCTAAGGGAATTCCAAATCTTCAATATTAATTTTTGTTTGTATGAACAAAGGAACATGCTCATGGTTCGTAAATACAAGCATTTCGTTTTCCTTCTTTAGGCGGGGTCACGGCATTCCTGCTTAACACGGTTATCGTTATCTTCGTACCTTGCAATGGTTTTCCCCCGTCATATGCGCTTTTTCCCACGTATTTAACCACGCAGTTGCAGTTTTTACATTTGTTCCAGACGAGAAATTACTGATCGATGTATTATGACACGTAACTTAATGCAATTATCTTTCTTATCTTTTGGGCTGGTACACTCCTCTATTACACTCATCCAAGCTGTATCCTGCCAGATGTCAATCTTGGGGCCCTCCACAATTTAGCCTATAGTGCTGACATAGGAAGTTAAACCAACTAAACAACATCAGCTGTCACCTAAACGGCTCCTAGGTCTTAAGAAAGGGCATGTACAGCGGTGGGACCCAGGAGCGGGATATTCAGGGCTTGGTCGATCATATTAAAATGTCTCCGAACTAACATAGCATAGCAAGATTGCGCGAACTGGATCCGAGTACCTAACCTCCTGCATCAGAGGCAGCCGTCTTACCCCAGTGCCCCTTACTCATCTGTTTATCTTTTATTGAATTAGAATGATCCTTTATGTCTGTGTGTGTTGATGTTGTTGTTGTTGTTGTTGTTGTTGATGGTGGTGGTGGTGGTGGTGTTGTTGTTGTTTAAAAGTTTAAGCATAATACGAAACCTGGAGTCTGTGTGTAATAGGGGCAATGACTCATTCATGTAATACTATTTAAAAATGAAACGTAGATAATGATCCTTGTCAGATTGAGATTTAGAAAGGACTACGGTACGCAATGAGTTCAACTAAGTCACGTTTTGTACACACATGATTCTGCAGAGCGACATTTTTTAAGCTACTAGGTTTACACCTACACTGCTATACAAACGAAAAACTTTACTTAACTTTTATCTCAATATCGCAAGCTGTATACCATAGGATCTTAACTTTCTTAGTTCCAACAAAGAAGAATTGAATGGGGTACCGATTTCGATGACCCAAGGTGATGAAGTTTTTTTTGTTTTTGTTTTTACAAACAGTACTTCGAAAGTGTACAATGAGCATCCATTTACTTTCCGTAAAAAAAATGTGCTTTTCTAGTGCAACATGACGGGGAGTTTTGGGAAACTTAGCGTATTAAATTTGATGGAACAGGAAAAATGTGGGTAATTCTTTCATACGCGTCGAACTATGATGAGTTAGGGAAAATATCAATCGTAAACGCGTGTTAAGCGTGGTGTCATGGAAAGGGACAGATTGTTTTGCCTTGAACGTGTACATTTTTGGATGACTTTTACATCGTCTTTGTGCTTCTGCAAAACTTCATATCCTGACATAATTTTGAAAAAAGCCTATAAATGGCTAGGCGTTGTCAGTACCAATTTGAAAGATTGTTTTATACACTATTTTTACCATCAGAGTAAATCTTTGGGTACGTCTTTTTTTATCAAGTAATCTCTTACCACGAAGTGACATTTTTTGACACAACTATCTGAGCTGTAAATGCCTTAACTTGATTTAAAATATTAAACTCTAATAACCGGTATTTATGTTTAAAAGTCATTCGTAATTCAAACAAATCTCTGATTTCTTGAAAACAAAAAGGGTTTAGAACATGTACTACCAGTTATATTTGACCAATTAGCAGAGCTCAAGATCCAAATGAGTTATATTAAAAAAAAATAACCATTATGTTTCCTTAATATTATAATATATCTTGTAAAACCCAACATCAGAGTATTTTCCTAGCTGGTTTCTTCTCTTAGTCTCCTTTCAAACTACACAGAGGGAACAAATAAAGATTGGGTGTAATAAAATCCGTTGTTGTCAACCTGCTATTTCCCAAACGCCCAAACACACCATTGTCTGATGAAGCAAGAGTGGGTCGCTAGGGTCAAGCAGACAAACACGTCGCTGCTTCGGCAAAACATCTTTGGGAGGATGCCTTGAATGTTTTCGTCAACCGTCTGGTCGTGTGCAAACAACCTGTGAACATGAAAAAGAGCAGGGGGGAACCCAGTCACAATAATGAATGAGACGATTATGGAGGTTCTGGGGACGGAATAAAGGAGGAGAGTCATTGGGTTTTAGCCACACTCTTGGCCTATTAGAATATATTTCTGATGTTTTAGCCCATGCGCAATCCTGCCCTTCGAATGTTTGGTTCATTCTTAGTTTCTTACCAAGTCATGTCTAAGTGTCCAACTACATGAATTTCCTGTACGTTCTGTGTTTTCAGCAACAAGACATGTTCTAAGCTGTCATGCTGAGGTCTCCTCTGGATAATAATTATTTTGCATTTGATGTCTTTGTCCTGATTTCTTAAAATAATTATATGCAGTTTCCACGATGCATCTTTTAATGTTAATTGATGTGCAAATTTTTTTTATCAATACGCTTTATTTAGTAGGTCTACATCACAGGAAGCAGATAAATTATATTTTGACCAAAAAGGGTAGGGAGAGAGTAAGTGTGAGAGAGGGTCTAATATAGAAATTGAGAGAGACAAAGAGAGAAAAGAAGAGCTATAGACAGATAAATAAGACGAAAGACTAGAGAGAGTTGAATGTCAACCTTTTTTTTATTCAATCCCAAAGGGACGCATCGTTGCCACGTTTATAATTATATGAAAATATAAAAAGACAAAAACAGCAAACAAACATACTTTTTGGATTGTTTCAAAACGAATACAAAGTGCATTCATTTTAAGTTACCCCCAACTCTACAAAAAATTAAGCAATCAGATTGGACGAACCAAACGAATTCTGAACAGGCAACTTAACACAATCATCTTTACTGTGGACATGTAAAACCGAGACCTGCCCCCGGATACCAGATAGCTTTGGGCCTACCTAAAGTAGTACCACAGACGATCTATAGCAAGCGAGACGTGGCACACAGGCGAATTTGCGTACATGGGTCGACTAACTGTCTTCACAATTAATGCGGTGAAATTCCGCAAGGCCTTGGGACCGAGTAGATTGATTTTCTAAAATTGCAGAAAGAGTTGTTTGTGTGTGTGTGTGCATCGGCTCCTCCTTGTCTACATTCTGCAGGGGTGCGATACATCATCATCAGGGAATGGCAGAAGTGAAGCAGAGAAGAAAGTAAATTGTTCCCTTGCAGTTGTGACAGGAAATGAAACTCTTTGTCAACATTATATGACGTCATTTGATTAATACCAGAAACCTGGAGTATAGGGAAAGTAGGAATGGCAAAAGTGCTACCAGAAAAACAACCAATAGAGACTATTCCAAGTGTTGTTATTTTCCATTCAATATTAAGCGGTACATGTCACTGATTAATTAAAAAAAATTGTTTTCATTTCATGCTTAGTTTTATTCCTAATTTACTGTTTATGCGGCTTTAAACTATTAAGGGTTGTTGTGTACATAAATTTTGAGAAGAAAATGTGAATTTAAAAAAAGAATACAATAAATATTTTTGAAAACGGATGATTGAAATAAAGGCCCCTTCTTTAATTCCTTTTACAAAACCGCTCTCAGTTGGGCCTGCAACCTCTGTAATGCCAAAATGACACACCCGCGGCACGCGTCACGCAGACTCTCCCTTTCTTTAGCACCGTGACGTCACTTCGTACACCGTCTCGCTACCATGTAGTCTCTGGAAGTACCCATGGCCATTGGGTCAAAACTTAATAGGCAAAGCAATCGAAAAGTCCGCGCCCCGTCCTTCTGGCGATAAATCCCTCTGTATACACGACCTACTTAGTTGAGGCTTCATGCAGAGCCCGGGACTATTTTTCGACTATTATGAGACAGCTTGCGCCTGTCTAAAGAAGAATAGCAGGCAAACCTTTAGTTTTTTTTTCTTTAAGGGGGGGGGGGGGGGGGGGGGGGTACAATTGTTACGTTTTAGTTTATGCTTTTTTGGACTGGTTTAGAAGTGCCTCGCAAAAGTTCATTGAATTTGATAATTTATGTTTTTATTACATTCATTGCCCATTTACAAGGGTGGACTAAAACTATGTACAAGTGCAAAAATGTCGCTTTTCAAACCTTTGAAATTTAAGAACAGAACATTAAATACATTTTGAGATTAAGTAGTATGAAAAAACTTATCATTTGAAGGTTACAGATCTAACAATGCCGTCTTTTAAGTTTGTAGAAGATTACAAAATGTATATATTATTTTGTGCAATGACAGTGAAATGAACGTGGAAGTTTGTATTGCACATATATACATGCACATTAAATGATTATACTATTGGGTACGATGCGCTCCACTGGTACGATCCTTTTCTACCTTATGACACAGACTAAACTTTTATACATAGCCCCAGGATACAGGGAATAAAAACTGTATTAAACCGTGATCCTCTCCTCTTCATTCGTGCCACTCCTCTCCAATTTCACCCTGAAGAGCATCAAACAGATAACGAGGAAGGATAGATACGGCTTTTGACGTGTTGTCTTAGGGTAAACATTGGACACACATTCCCACTTACATCACACTAGTCAACAGTATTCTGTACTGGACATTTTGTGTTGTAGCTCTGGCATGCTGTACCCGCAAGTCCACATTTGCTTGTAATTGTATGTCTTAGTCTTTGAGTGTCACTGTTTTAATTAATATTTACAAAAGCATTATAATACATTTGAAGTAATGGCGAATTTGGTTATTACATATTTAAACCAGATAGAGTTCTTGGTGTACAGTGAAGACATAACATATAAAAACCAAAGGTACGAACGAACCAATACCAGCAACAGCGACGATGACACTGCGCACCATACCACCAGCACCACCAATAGAACCGCAGCAGAAGCAGACATAAAAAGGAGAAGGATAACAAAACTTACAACAGATATAATACTAGCAATACAACCAACAACGAAAGTAACTATAACAGTGTTTAACTTTAGTAGCAACTCTCATGAGACAGCGTATTTATCGGACTCCAGTATACTGTTCTGTGCAAGTTTGGAGAAGATAATAATCATAAAACTGCTTAGGTATAGTCTCTAATAGTCTCTATACACCTCAGGCTTAAAACTTCAGTATACACTTCTTAGTTGGGTTCGTGCTGCAAGGAACATTTTAACGTTGTCTCAAGAAGAATTTAAAACTTCCGAAATATTTTACTTGATGTAACTTCTAATCACCACGAGGACTTTGTTTGTGCCTGTGTGTTTGGACTTCTCACTCTCTCTCTTTCTCTCTCTCTCTCTCTCTCTCTCTCTCTCTCTCTCTCTCTCTCTCTCTCTCTCTCTTTCTCTCTCTCTTCTCTGTCTCCCCCCCTCTCTTATCTTTTCTGTCACCGAATTTCCACTTCTTCCTTTTGTTTTATATGTTTGTCTGTCTGTCTGTCTGTCTGTCTGTCTGTCTGTCTGTCTGTCTGTCTGTCTCTCTCTCTCTCTGTCTCTCTCTCTCTCTCTCTCTCTCTCTCTCTCCTCTCTGTCGATTTTTCAATATCCCTGTCCCCTAAATGTAACAAGCAAAGCAGACAAGCAACGATAGGGGTATCATAGCTATAGCTAACGTTCTTGGTCTTGCCTCGAATAGCCGAGTTAGTGTCGTGCAGGGGTGCCAATCTATACGTTAAATGTGTTCTTTTCTCTGTTTTCCGTCTTTCATCCTACATTTTCGGTGTTGAGTCACGCTATATCCTGGTATTTTATTGTGTCCTTTCTTCTTCTTAACTCCTTCTCTCTTTTCGACTGCCTCTTTTTCTTAATCTAATTCGCCTCAATTTTTTTTCTACGTGACTCTCACTATCTTTCTGTGATTGCCTGTTTGTATACATGTAATTGATTCCTCTCCTTCTCTCTCTACCTTTCTACCTCTTCATACTCCTCTCTCTCTCTCTCTCTCTCTCTCTCTCTCTCTCTCGACCCCAACGTACTTGTTGATCCGTCTTTATAAACTTGGTTTCTTCGTGCCTCCCGTGGAAAGAAGGTTAACATAATTACAGAAAACATACTATTTGAGTATGCATAATAGGAACCTAACGTTTTCAAACACTAAATCCTCTTCGAACGCGGTGTCTATAGGATCAAAACTGGTCCTACAACCCCGACCAGAATACCAGAAGAAACTTTGAATAATTGTTATTTACCGTGGCACAAGAATAGAATCGACTAAATTCGCTTTCCGTTTTGGTGCGCTGTGAGTGTGAAGGAATATTATGACCCCATAAAAATAATAATAGTTTGTGGATACATAATTTCTTTCTTTAAATATTATTACCATACTAAAGAAATTCGAGGGCATTATTGGTTGGGTTGTGTTTACAAGATTGTTTGATTCTAAGAAACTGCCTAAACGTGTTCTTTATTTAAGAATCCTTTCAAAAAACTTTATACTTAATCATAAGTGTTTCTTTTGGCTTTTGCGATAGAACGTTGCTCTTTGGGGCCCACTACCATGGAAACTACACTAGAATAAGGCTTTGTGTTTACGGCCAACGAAGACTTTTATACTTCCATTTTGTTAACAAGCTTAAATTGAGACTTTAAGTTCAACTTGCCACCGGAGCCCGACTTAAGAAATTGATTTAAAATAAAGAATACTTAGGTTTGTTTTTTGTTGTGTTTGTTGGTTTTTTGGATGGATGCAACTCAGTCGGTAGAATGCGTAGCTTCTACAAAAGAGTTCCTGGGTTTGGATTTTGTTTACTATACATTGACTGTTTGGTTGTGTATCGGTTTAATATGATTGCCGTAGAAGAACTTTCTGTGGTGTCTTTTGTTTGTGTATGGTATGTCGTAAAAATCATCTGACACTTTCTCGGATTCGTGAACGATATAGCTTACGTCATATTGATGCATTATAATCATTTAAAGTAAAAAAAAAAACAAAAAAAAACAACAAAATCTTGTTTGATGGTTCTCCCATTTAACATTCTCCATCTGTTTCTCTTCTCTTGTTCAGAACCCGCCATGCCCAGAGGCGAGTGTCCAAAATGCGGATGCCAACTGGGAAAAGGATACTCAGCAGCAGAAGCAGCACCAAGAGCTGAGAGCCACGTCAGTCGAGCAGCAGCAGCAGCACGGGGAGGGAGGAGGTGGCCACGTCACTGAACGCGAGGGCGGCGACGGCGCAGACCAGAGCGACAGTCAGAGCGAGGACGAGGACGAGGGCGAGGAAGCCTCCGGCACCGGTGAGGGAGCCCGCAACACCAGCGCTCTCTGGCTGCTCCTGGACTCCCTAGCGCAGCAGCAGAACAAGCTCCGGCTCGCCTCAGCCTCAGATACGGGATCAGGCATGGAGAGGATCCGCGCGGACCTCGCCTCCTTCCTCAAGGGCAAGGGTGGTGAGGCCGACTCCTTGCTGAAACGCCTGGACAATGTCACCAAAGAAGATAAGGTGAGATGATGGTCAATGGGAGGAATAGCATAGGCACAAGTTTGTAAAGACGTGCATTTAATATGGCTGGTTTGGCCGACCAGGGTCATAAAAGTACTATCAATTCCATAATTTCTAAATTACACCTGTCGATATTTTGAAGAATTATGTCAAAGTTATAAATGTTTTTCAGCTTGTCATTGAGGTGTCCAAGTGTACTAGATTTTTAAACTTATGAAATCCATCTAACTGTAGTGACTACATTAATCTCATATTAGCAGATTCGTCAACATTTTTGACTTTATAGAAGCAATATCTGATGCGGCGTGGCGTCTCTGTGGACGAAACATTGCTACATATTTTTAGAGCACAACCATTTTTTTTTTTATTTCAACAGGATCGGCGTGAGGCGCTGGAGTACATGGCCCATGAACTTCAGATGAAAGTCATCTCCCTACAGCAAGAAATGGACTCACCCAAGGCAAAGCAAGAGCAGGGAAAGGGACAGAAGTCGAGCAAGGCAGACAACTCTATGTCTACAGCTCTTGCCAGGGAAAAGCAAGAAAATCTAGAGCTGAAGGTCCGTTTTAAAAACCAAGCATTTTTTCTAATATTAATATTATATACATGTACATTTTATTATTGTTTATATCAATATAAGCACACCTTTCTTTATACATCTGCAATCTTTTTCTTTGTTTCGTTTATTCATAATAATATTATTGTTTGTTTATATAGCTTGAATAATCTAGATGCCAAACTTTATCTTCTTTGACTAACTAAAAAGCAAAGAGTGAATGTAAAGAACGAAACCCAATGTTTTGGAGAACTTAAATTTCCTTGCAGCCAAAAGAAAAAAAATACTGGGTATTGAAGCTGGATGTCATGGAATGAAAACCAAGAAGACAATTCAATCGAAGCTGTACCAATCCTCCTCAAAATATTGGTTGCTTTTGGGGATGAAAATCCACGTAGATTCTCACTTATGCTTATTGATTTTTTTCTGAATTGTTCCTCTTTAACCATTAATTGGTGAACATTTATATAATGAGGGTTATAACAGTTAACCCATTTAGTTTTTGTGTACGTTTGATTTTGCGCTGCCTTCGAACTTCTCAACATTTCGTAGCACAGTCCATTCTTATATGTTTATATCAGCTTACCTTTTCTTTTACAGTACAATCACAACTTTTAATGTATTATATGCCTTGACCTATATATCAAAAGTGGATAATCAATCATGCATTATTACTTGTATTGCTTACCAGTTACCACCAGCAGTCTAGTCTTTTCTTTTACAACCACCTGTGACATACAATATTCTCGATGCCCAACAATGCTGGGGGGCCAATTTTATTGCACTACTATCGTGTTTCAAAATTGATAAACTTGTAATGCAGTGTATGCTCACTAATCTGTTTATAAGGGCTATCTATTTCAAACGAATTATTAAATCACATTTTTTTCTCTCATTAAAGACCTGGTATGATTTTTCATACAGTAACAAAATAACAATACTGCAAAGACAAAAAATCTGGGAAAATTATTTTTCACGAAACTCGCATTTGTTTTTTTTTGTAGCATTGACTATTAATTCTAGGAGACTGAACTTAAATTTGAAGAAAATACTTCTACTTTCCAAATTATTCGAATATTAATTTCCACTATACTTTTATGCGAGCATGCTTTACATTATTGAACCATGGTCAAATTATACATGTTTAAAAATTCTTTAGGCTGAGATTAGAAAGATGAGCAACTCCGAGAACATGTTGGCGGGCACCGAGAGAAAGCTTCGGGAAGAGTTGAACGTGTGGAAAACCCAGTACGATCGTGTCAAGAACCAGTTTGACATGCACCAAAAACAAGGTACACCTGTCAGGAAAGACACAGCCGTACAGACCACGGGCAACCATTCTCTCGCGTCCAAGACCCTCTCACCACCGCTGGCAGAACTTACCAGGAAAAACTCGAAGGATAGAAAATCAAGGCCTCGTAGCGGGGACGATCCAACAGAAACAAAAAGACGACGCAGCTGCTATGATGTGTTTTCTGAGAACGATGGGCCACCAACTGCTCCAAAACTGAAAGCGGCTCGAAGCGTCGGAGATCTTAAGCTTGGGGCTTCCTACCTTAGCACTCATAACTCCGAAGAGATTTTAAGAAGTTATAACAGTATAGATCTCCAAAGCTTACCCCTAGGTATTAGTGAACAAGACAAAGAGAACCGACATGTTGCAGCAATGAGGGATGAACAAGTGCGTCTCAAAGCCGAAAATGCTCATTTGAGAGATCAAATTAACAAAAGCGTGACGGAGAAATGCTCCGCGGCAGATGCTGACATTGGACACCACTACCAGCAGAACATGCTCCTAGAGAAGATACATCAGCTTAATTCTGAGACTGGCATGCTCAGGTTAGAAAACGAAGCTCTCCGAGCCAGAGTCCGGCAGCAGAGAGCCAGCGAAGACTCGGGCTCTGACTCAGGCAGCGTCAGCCAATTGGCCGAGATGGAAGAATGCCTGGAGAACCTGCGCGAGCAGCTCGATGCTAAAGAGGCCGCGGAGAGACAGCTACGCGAGAGGCTCAGGCATGTGGAGTCCTGCGCGGAGGAAGCCGAGGCGGCGGAAATGGCTGCCAGGGAGAGATTTGAGGACCTGATGGCCAGGGAAGCGGAAAACTCGCGCCAGGTGCGCCAGATGCAGCAGACGTGCATCGAACTGAAGGACATACTGGTGGACAAGGAGATCATGGAGCAAGGTCTCACGGATAAGGTACACTTCAACCTCGGGGCATGGCATGCTCTCTCTCTCAGGCAACCCGTCGAATTGTACTGCTGCATCATCTTCTCGACACCCGCACGCACGTTCTCTTGCAATTTGACTCTTTTTGTTTTGCCTTTGGTTGAACTGATCCAATAACTTTTGCGGTATTCACGGTTTTCTGTCATGCTTGATCAATGTCTGTGCCAGACTGGGATACTTTTTCATGTTTTTGTGTTGAATTGGCATGGGGATATTTTCTCAGTGGCTTTGATAATTCTGTTGGAAATCTTTTGTTTCAGGCCCGCATCTGGCAAAGGACTTTCAAATTTTGACACCCTTTGCAAAATCTGAATGTTAGTCATACGATGTTTGTTCATTCTATGTTTAATTTAGTGTTTTTGTTTGTGAAAACGATAACAACACTAATAGTTTTGTATGTTTAACCGCCGCTAAATAGTTATAGCCAAGCTATTATTGAACAATTTAAGGCAAATTAGACAAGACAACAAGCTGCGGGCGCATGTATGTAATATTATAAGTCATAATAATATGAAATTGCTCGCACGCACCCCCCCCCCCCCACACACACACAAAACAACTACAAACATGTTTAATTATAAGTTGAATTCAACACTTTTTCTATTTTCTAACTCTTTGTTTTATTTTAGCCTAGCATTATTTCGAGTTAATAAATCTTTCGAGTTTTAATTCAACCTAAACTTAAAGTTTTTAAAAAAAAATTTTTAGAAGTCTCCAGTGACCCAAATATGACAGCTAATACACTGTAATTGTTGGCTGCAACGTAATTTTTGTAGCAATCAATGTCGATAATGTGTTAAATAACTGGCGCGCATATTTTGTGTATACTAATTCAACTTTTATGACTATAAGAGTAAATTTTGAAATAGCAGTGAGCTATCGTGCATGTATGACTATACACAACACTAAATTTACAAATGATCAGTTAGCTTGAATTTTCTTGCTGTGGACAGACACCTCACGAGATTTTATTGATGTCCATCTAGTTGATCATTAAAATCTTTGATATTAATACGGTGATGATAGGAATCAATCGATATGATCTAAAAAAATTACCAATCTTTTACTCGGAATTCCTGAAAGCACTGAAGCTGTCTACAGAATTTTGTTTTAAAAATTATAAACCTACTTTTATTTTGCTTCGTATCCTACATACCTGAGTATTTCTTGGATCTATTGGATGGGAATTCGAGGGCTTCTCTTGTGTTCTGTTTGGCCAACGTTTCGGGATATTCCTCTTTATAAATAGATGTTTTAATCGTTGATTTATAGTAATAATTTTAAGAAAATAAATTGATTGAGACAAAGGTCAATTAACATACATGGTAGATAATTATAGATCTCTATTTCCCCAACCTGTATATTTTTGCTTCTTTTAAATTACCAATGTTTCCAGTTTTCAGATTATTGTTAAATAACACACATTTGTAAACAAACATGGGTATTAAAAATTGATTAGTTATTTTCGCAGGCGACATGACAAATGGCCATCTCTTTGTCTGTGAAAATTACTAAATAATAATTGAGCATTTGTTTCAAGTAACAGGAAAATGTTAGTCGTCACCTTTCTCTTTCTACTTTTTCTTCTAAATTTTCTTCAAGCCAAAGATTCTGCTTTCCCCATATTTTTTCAAGCATGATTGCTTGTCCAGTTTTTATGAAATTGTTTTTAAATAAATAAGTGATCTTTACTGATTTTATACATAGGTCCCTAAAATCATAATATTACGAATTGAGCGATGAGTAAGTATATGTCTAACCTGATTGTGATCTTTTGGTTAATAATATTGCTTAATTGTAAAATGTTCATATCACTTAACGCACCCAAACGTTTTTAATGTTTAATGCAAAAGCCTTTACCATTTAATTTACCCGTGAATGATGCCTAAATCTAACCGTGTGTCAACCAAAAATGAATGCGTGAAGTATTTAACTTAATTAGTAATTTATTTTGGCTTTTTACTTTGTGAGTAAAATAATGTCAATATTTTTTATATCAGTTAGAAAGAAGTAATTGTTATTATTTATTTTGAGAATGTTAAAACAAGTCACTTTTTTACTCATACATGTTAGATCATGTAACATTGTTTGTTTTTTTAATCCACACATTTCTCAGCTTAATGCGATTAAAACAAAATGGCCTTAAACAAAGTAAACATGTACAGTCTTTTAAAAAGCCGATGAACCAAAAACCCAATCAACTTATTTTCAAAAACTACAAATCCATTCATGGTAAGAAAGTAGTAAGAAAACCGTATTTGAGTGTCAGATCATAAATCCCTACATTCTGAACTCTCCTGCTATAGGTGGACTTCCTCCAGAGAGCGGAGGCCGCTGCCACACAGCGCGTGGACGAACTAGAGGCGGAAAACAAAGAGTTGCGCGCGCAGGTTCAGGAAGCTGCCCGCCTGGCAGACGACTTTGAATCTGTTGGGGCAGGCGGCGCGAACCAGAGAGAGCTGAACAAGATTCAGGAGCTCAAGCACCAGATGACGTTTCTGGAGACTGACAACAAAGCCTTACAGGCGCGCGTGACGGAGCTGGAGGAGAACGAAGAGACGCTCCGGGAGAACTGGCGCAAAGTGGCCGAGGTGGACTTCTCACGCATACAGAGCTTGGATGAGAAGGTGAGCAAACTTGAGCAAAGAATTTGTTTTTAATATAATATAAAGAAATAAATATTCCACTGGTCCATACTGTAGAGTCAGGGGATACAAAAATGTAAGACGTAGTGATGTAATAACACCGATTTGATTTTTAATTGATGTATAGGTATTTACACTGCCGAGATTATCACAAATCTATAGCTTGAACGAGAAGGAAACATGTACTGAACCTTATAGAAAGAGATTTAGTTTATCTTATAAATGCACAAATAGACAATTATAGATCCTGAGATCTAGGTGATACAATAAATATAAGATCTAGTGTTGAAATAACAAGAGATTTATTTACAGTATGCTTATATTTATTTAAACCGCCTAGGTTTCTCAAATGATCTCCATAAGGAGACTGAGGCACAAGTTAAATTTTGAACCCCGAACATTCCGCTCATCAGTCCGGCCAGAGCGCTACCGTCTGGGAGGGAGTCTGGTGTTTACTATTCCTTTTTCGACCAGTAGATCTTTGCCACCCAGTTGCGACATTGAGTCCACGAGGTAGATTATTTATAATCATAGATATATGTTTTACCCCTTTTCCTTAAAATAAATTCTAGAAAACTATATACATGTACTCTACTTGGATGAGTTTTTTGTAATCGTCGCACAACCGCCCCGCTATTAGTGAAGAATGGACCATTAATTGTAAATAGCCTATTGAGGGAAATGTTTGTGAAGCGCATCGAGCTGTGTGCTGGATTAAGCGCATTACTACAAAGCTATTTATCTTTTAGACACTGACTGACTCGTAACGTTACAACCCCACACCACCTACCTTGGCCTACATAGACCCAAACAGCATGGCTATTTTTAAACATACGAAGAAGGAAAATAGCCGTAATAGGCGTTGGAATGCTATGTTTCTAAGCTCCATTATCAAGAAATAGAATTGGCTGTGGTTATTTCAGTTAGCATTGACATATTCTCAATATTTTGAAATATATTTTAAACCTCATATTAAAAGTATATGTGTATGTGGAGAAGCAGGAGGTGCTTTTTTAAGTAAATGAAAACATGTTTGAAGAAAAAAAGAGCATTGGCAAGTCCCGTGTTAGTCTGTACTTCCTGCCCTGTGTTCATTCCTCCTGTCATTAATTTTTCAAGCCGATAAGCGTTGGGTTTCCCACTTTTATCTTTCTTTCTTCACACTCGCCCTGTGCCCCTCTTTCCCACGTTTTTATACACGTACTCAAAAGGTTTTAAATGAATCTTTTTGTGTACATGTGTCGGCCTCTTTGTCTGTTTCTGTGTTTATGTGTGTGGTTACCTGTATCTTTTTCTCTAAGAGCCATCGATATCCAAGTATAATGTGCGCGTATTGTTCTCTGTTCATCTAACGAATGCCCTGTTTTCACAGAGCAGTACACCTGTTTGCATTTTTCTGTGGAAATCGTTTAGAGGGTTTGAACAGGAAAAAGACACATTAATCAGGGTTCTCAAACAATGGATCATAAACCAAACTGCTTGCTTTATGGTGGCTAAAAACGTCACGAGTGGCATGGACAATACGTGACGCCATAACATTAATTTGTCCTACATGTTTTTAATTGTTTAGAAACACTTCACTCTCTTGGTGTCAAGGAAAATGCATTACTGAGCGATAAGAAATTTTACTAAACTTGGGTAAGGGAAAAAATAATGGCACGGGTTAAAATTATGAACCCGACAAAAAGATACCTTTTTATTTGAATGGAATGAATTTATAGAGGTCGAAAAATGAATCACGCTGCTTTTCCTAGAGGTGAAAACAGCTCGGAATGAGCAATGAGAAATGTTTTCGGGTTAAAACTAATTCAACTAATGTCGATATATGAAGCTTCAGGAGCAAACAGGTAAACGGTCAGGCCCATCCAATAATGCACTGCAATGTATTTTTTTTAAATCATGTTATTTATATACAGTTTTTTTGTCTAAGTACGAAAAGGTAACCACCTACTGTTTGTAGGAATGCTCTTTTGCAGTAAAGAAGGGCGCCCTAATAGTCGGAAGATTGAGTAGTCTTTTTTTTTAGATAAATGAAGGACATAAATCATTATAACAAAGAACTGTTATTTTTATGTACAGAGTAATTTCCCTCAAAAGGAGATACGGTTGGGGATTGGGGATTATCAGATCAATTTCTTCCTTTTGTGTTGGTGATGCGCCGGTATTAATACAACTGATAGATACTACTTATCGCCGAGATAGGAAAAAAAGGTGAATGATCCCAACAATAGCAGAGATTATCGCAGTTATGTGGATGAGGAGAAACAAACCCACTTGTGAGACTGGTGCGTTACACCAACATCGACTGTTTTAAGAGGGAATCATGTGCGGGAATCGGGGGCGCCCTACCGTGAATGGCGGATGAAAAATCCATCAACTCACCGGTGCACGACTTTTGCAAAGCCCGGACAAGATGGCTGGATGCAAATGAAGCCTCTAAACATATCCTTCGCCGCTTGAAATTACTTGAAGATTCTGGGAAAGTTGGAGTTCATTCGCGATTTTACGCGTTAATAAGAGCGATCACTCCAAAACATGACAGTGACCAAGGACACATGTTAGTGCGTTTAATGCAAACACTTTACAAGTATTTTAATTCACTTAAATCTGCCAAGGCTCTGGACACAGTCATGTTTTAGATATGTTTTGCATCTTATACTTCGTTTTTGGAAAAATAGAAATCGACTTTTCACAGTGTTGAATAATTCATCGTCAGTTCGCATAAAAGGTTTTTTGCAATATTCTTGTGTTCAAAATTGACTGGTATCGTGCTTGGAGAAAGAGGTAAATTGTAAAAGTATCTTTTTTATTTAGAAATCTGTTCTATGTTGTAGTGGACAATAAGAGACAAATGGATAAAATTGCTCTTTATTTTAGTTCATCGTTTATCCAGTCTGTTTTCTGTGTTCTTCAATCTGGAAATAAACTGGCTTTAATTTGACCCATAACGGATTGATCTTCTTGTTTGGATCGATATAAGAATAAACTATTTTGACTAACTGAAGAGTCCTCCTGCGCCCGATGTTCTTTGTGTCGCAGCGCGTAAAAAGGTCAGACATTTGTCTTTAATCTGTTTTCTAGCGTTAGGCGTTAAAGAACTAAAGAACCAACAAAGAAATTAACCAATTTAACGTCCTGTTTATTGCAAAAGTGGTAGAGCTTTGATCTGGAAGGTGCAGGTTCGAAATCCACGATCAGTAAAAAAGATATTTGTCGGAATTTGTCCCCTGCTGATGGTGTTGGTGTCATTATAATGTGACCGACTGAGTCCTGGTATCCCCACACTTTCTCTGTAAGGCAGCACGCAAATTATCATACATTAGTCTTGGGATCCGTCCACAGTATAGCCTTGCTGCTGACATTGGATGTTATAAAACAAACTCAATCCTATCTTCCTGTCTATTTGCCGCTTAAAAGTCTGCAAGTTACCTCTCAGAAAGTACCGGAGAAACCAAGGATAAACTCGTACATGTTTTTCTATATCGGTAGGTGAGGACGCTAGAGAACCTGAACAAGCAGCTCAAGGCGGACGTTGCCGAAGCCCAGGAGTATTTTGTGATCAACACCGTCACTGAGACGACTCTGGCGGCAGAGCTCGCCAACTCCCAGTACGAGCTGCCCTCTGCCTCCGGTGGGAGCGGGGATCAGGCCCCAGACACGGCCCAAGGTGCCGGCACTGTAGACGGCGAGGATGTCATCCTCAGTGGGATGGTGCGCAAAGACTCCGAGAAGAGAACTCTCAGGGACAAACTGAAGACACTGGAGAGGCAGCTCAGCGACGTGGCAGAGAAGAAGAACTCCACTATTGAGAACCTGCAGGAGAAGATAGTTGGCCTGAAGGTAAGTGCTGTTTTTTGTTATCACACTCTTCGGGTAAGAATTAAATTATACTTACCAAAGGCCGTTATATTTAAAAAAAACAAAAAACATAGCATTTTTTTATGGTAACCCTTTATATGTGTATTATGTGCAGTTAAGAAAAACGATGGTGAGAATTGTTTCTGAAATGTTATTTACTAAGTATTAAAAAACCAAAAACAAAAGACAAAACCCCACTAAAGTTACAATATTTCTATTATTATTGGTCATTGTATTAAAATTTAAAGATTTATCATCTTCAATAATGAGGCCTGAATTTTCTTGTGCCATTTCACAACAGGCATTTATAAACAACTCAATTAGACAGTGTTGATAGTTCCATTAACCAAAGTTGCATAGGTTAACTAGTTACAACCATTTGTCTCAAATTGTAACATTTTTTATTGGAGATGTATTTGGAAAAAACAAACAACCAACAGCAAATGAACCAAGCTTTTAGATTAATTAGCTGGTTCAATCAATGTAATGCAAAAGCAAATAAATAATTAAGTAATATGGTTGTATTTGCAAGGCCATGTTCAAGTTTTGGAGTAGATTATAGCAGTGTACTCAATAATAGGAAAGCCATAAATTTGGAGTTGTACTTTGCTATGATAAAAATAAAACAACTATGTACGAATTTCCTTTGTATAAGTCTTTAAAGACTTTTCATAGAAACCTACAAGAGATAATGCATTTGCAATTGTAAATAAAGACATGAAAATATGATCAAGTTAAGGAGATCCTTAAATAGATGGTGACTTAACCATAAATCCAATATTCTCTTGTATATTTACAGGTACATTCAGAATGTATTTAAGAAGAATTTAACCATTTTCAATAGGATGACAATAATTCAGTTTGACTTAAACTTTGAAACAATGTTGGTTTTCAGGAAAACGAGATAAAGCTCAGTGAGACCATTTCCGAGATGGAGATGACAGAGAGGGAGATCCGAGCCAAGCTAGCGCTCTATGAGAGTTCAGAAATCACAGTAGAGAAGATGCTTAAGTACCAGAACAAAATTGAAGAGTTGAGAACATCACAGGTGGGGTGCCTGTTCAGTATTGTCATGCTAACTATACTGTTGATAATAACATAGATTTTTATAAAAGTATGCTCAGTTTTAACATTTTTGGCAATGAATTTATTGAGAAAATGAGAAGAAAATCTCTTTACATTTTTTTCTGACTGCAATTGCATGGTTTTATGAAAGTTTTAAGCATTGACACCGTAATAAATAAAAACCACAGTTGTAAATTTGGCCATCCTTGTTTTTTTTTCTGTGTAGGCACTTAAGGGTAATATTGCATTTTCTAAGCCTGATTGCTAAAAACGGTGTAATGGTTTCTTTTTCAATTAAACCAATGCATAGCGTGTTCAGCTGTAAAAATATTTGTAGGTTTGGCATCAGTAAACAATATAGGTAAATCTCAATGACTAAAGTCCTGGTATCACTATATTGTCTCTGTGTCCGACATAAGTCGTGCCAGTTGTGACCCATAACCATGCATGGTACCAATGGGAACCTACGAAGCTCTCTCTCTCCCTTCCTCTCTGTCTGACTGTCTGTCTCTCCTCTCCCTACATTCCTTTCCTCCCTCTTTTATCCTACCTGTCTCTCACTCTTTTTTCGCACTCTGTCTCTATGCTTTGATTGTAAATTGCTTCATAGTAAAACTATAAAGTTAATGCTAATCCTCGTTTCTCCAGGAGTCCCTGCTGGACCAGCTTGAGACAATGGAGAACCAGGAGATGACCCTGCAGGAAAAAATGCAGGAGATGGAGAGAACATTACGCGGCAAGATAGTCACCTTAGAGGTTTGAACATTTTTATATTTCATTTACCAACAGACTAACTTGGACATGATACCGTTGTTGTCTATCATGTAGCTGTGATCAAGCATTGTGAAATTTATCGACAGTAAAGTTTTTATGGGAATACTTGTTATTTGAGTGAAGATGAAAATGGAGTATTCTGTCAAAATAAATCAATTCTATCGAGTTGACAAACAAAAAGATGTTGCAGAGAATAGAATAACATAGGTTATAATATGAAATAAGAACATGGAGCCTGTTTTATATCAAATATCTTCGAAACGTTAAGGATGCATGTCTTATGACCAATATTAATACTATGTTTTTGATGCTGTATGTACATATTTATGTAGAACCCGTAAAAATCATGATATAAAGGCGCTAAAATAATCAACTTTTTTTTTAAAACAAACTTTTTGTATCTGCAGACATGGTAGAAAAGATTGGAACTAAACATCATTTCTACCTCCATTCCAAACTAAAGTTCATCGAGCATCATTACCTGAAGACTTTTTTTTCCTAAATAGAGATCCATGATTTTAAAATCTATTGTAAAAATTAATGCAAACATCAACAACAACAACAACAATAGTCTGTATACAATTTTTTGATTATCAAATCTTCTTAACAGCTAATCTGTTTCTATGGACGTTTCTGATTTTGTCATTTAATAGCTTCATGAGGTATTCACAATGAAAACTATTTTTTTGTCTTCCCCTGTTGTATAGGTGGAAATCAAAGGTTTTAAACAGAAGGAGTTAAAGGATGCAGGAAGAATTCGTGAGTTGGAGAAACAAGAGAAGGAATTGTCTGAGAAAACGGCCCAGCAGGCAGAGAAAGAGAATGGTCTCTATGTGAAAATTTCATCTTTGATGGATGAATTGAAAGCAGCAAAAAGCAAAGTGGAATCTTTGAGAGAACAATTGACGGACAAAGAAGACAAGGTATATTAAAGACATTTTTCCATGTACTAAATTGTCCAAATTGTTCATTTATCTTACAAATAGGTTGCAGATATTAATTTTGTTATCACAAATAAAACAAAATATTTTTTAGAAGATTGGAAACTCAGTGGTTTATTAAATATCTGATTGTATTTTTGTTTGTAATTCCACAGGTACGAAAAGCAAAACTTTTGGAGGTCAAATTTTTGGAGATTGAGATGGAGTTTGGTAAAAAAATGTCAGACCTGAGCTCAAAGCTTCGTCACAAGGAGGAAGAACTACGACAGAAAGAAGTGGCCCATGAAGAGCAAGTGTTGGCTTTGAAGGAAGAAATACTCACAAAAGACAAGGAACATAGCAGTGTTGTTGCAGGCTTTGAGGATCAGCTCTCAGAAAAGGAGAATGAGATTAGTCTAACAGTGGCAAAACTAAACAAAAAAATGAATGAAGTTTCCGGTGAGAGAGATGCCTTTGAATCCCAGGTCTCTGATCTGACCACGCAAAATCAGAGATTGAAGTTCAGACAGACAGAGCTGGACAATGAGATATTGACCCTGAAAGATGATGTTTATAAATTAAGTTCTTTGGAAACAGAAACTCAAGGGAAAACGAGTCAGTTGGAAGAAAGTCTGCAGCAAGAAAAAGGACGGGCTGAGGAAGCTGAAAATGAGGTGAAAATTTTGAAAGAAGAGCTTGTTAAGGAAAAACAAAGTATTGCTAATTTAAACCAGGAGATATGTTCTCTAAAGGCTGAGCTTTCACAGAAGTCAAAGAATATTAAAGATAGTCTAGAGAAGGAAAAAGAGTTTGAGAAAGAGAAAGAAATTGCTGAGAATGAGTTGAAGTTGAAGAATGGACGTATAAGTGATCTAGAAAATGAGCTAAAAGAGAGATCAGAATATGTAACTGAATTGGAATTGAAGTATGAAAAGATCAAATTTGATTCAGAGTTGATTGAGAAAAAACTGTCTGAAGCTGAAGTGGAGCATGAAAGAAAACAAGAGGAAATATTGAACCAGTTTAATTCCTTGAAATCAGCTATGTCTGAAAAAGAGAAAGAATTCGAGGAAGAAAATGGTTTGCTATTGTCAAGATGTGAAAAACTAGAATCAGAGGTAAACTCATTGAAAGATGCTGTGGCAGCAAAGGAGAATGACATCGAAGATCTTGAGAATGAAAACTTTGCCATGAAAGAACAGCACTCATTACAAGTTGCCTCACTGGAAGATCAGCAGAAAGTTTTAGAGGAAGAGCTGAGAAATAAAATCATGTTTTTGAATACCCAACTCAGTCAAGAGTTAGAGACACGAGAATCTGAAAAATCTGCCCTTCATAACTCCAGCCAAAGGGAGCAGAGTTTATCTGATGAAGTGTGTAAACTCAGAAAAGAGGTTGAGAACCACAAAAAGGAACTAGTAGAGAAATTATCTGAGCTGGAATTAAACAATAAAGAGAAGTGTGAGTTATCGCTGCAATTAAGTAACATGAAGCACACAATTGAGACTGTCCGCCATGAATTTGAGATATTTAGAGAAGTCGCAACCGAAACAGAAAACAAGCTACGGACAACTATATCTGAAAAGGAAGCTTTAGTTGATAAACTCCAGGCCGATTTGAGCAAAGCCAAAAATAATCTGCAGCAAGTAGAGCTTGAACTGTCGCAGAAAGATAATCTAGTCTTTGCAGCAAGTTCAGAGAAAGAGAAGTTGGCTGAGGAAAACCACAGAGAGATTTCAAAACTATTGGAAGAAAATACAGTCAAAGAACAGCTGGTGCAAGAACATATTCAAAAGTCTGAGAGTGCAGTCTTGCAATGCAAACAAGAGCACCAAACTGAAGTGGAGTCATTGAAACAAAGATTGTTAGAAGAAACAGAAAAATCTAAACGGCTCGAAGAGGAAAAGCAAGAATTACATGTGCATATTGAAGATTTAGAATCTCAAATTCAAACCTTGGAACTGTATTTGTCCGAAGTAAACTTCAAATTAGATAGTAAAAGCTCTCAATGTAGGAAGCGAGAGGAAGAGCTTGAAATGGCATTATCAGATCAGGAGAAGAACATGAATGAAATTCAGGTTTTGAATGAGCAGTTAGGACGTATCAAGAATGAGCTGGAAAAGAAGAAAGTGGAAATGGCTCAAAGAGTCACTGAAAACTCTGACTCTCTGTCCCTTGTATCAGCCAAACAGCAAGAACTTGAAAATGCTCGGACTGAGCTTAATAAATCATTTCAAGACATTGAACATTATAAGGAAGTTGTTTTAAACAAAGAAAATGAAATAGAAGCAAAAGACCAAGAACATCAAGCATTACTACTGAAATATGACCAACTCAGTATTCAATATCAAGAAAGGGACAATGAAAACAAACAAATAGAATCTAAGTTGACTGGCTATCAGTTCAAGCTGAAAGAGGCTGAGAATAGGTACAGAGAGTTGGAGGCAAAATGTGCTAGCCTTGAAGTGCAGCTTCAAGAAAGGTTTAGTCAAGCTCAACAAGAAGAAATCATTCTAAACCTAAGAGAAGCAGAGAGACAAGAACTCGCTGATAAAGTTTCAGATGCAGAAGGGAAAATTTATAACTTGTCTAGAGAAATGGAAGACTACAAAAAGGCAGCAGTTGAGAAGCAGGAAAAATGTCAACATCTAGAAACAGTGATAGATCAACTTCAAGGAAAAATTTCTGATATGGAGCATTCTATTAACGAGAAAGACAAGGACTATGAAGTAAGCAATTGTAATTATGTAGAACTCAATACTGCACACGAACAGCTGAAAGCTCAACTAGCTAATTATCAATCCAAATTTGAGGAGGAAAAGGAACTATCAGTGAAAACGGAAAAAGAGTTAAAATGGTCTAAGGACATCACAGAGAAGCTGAAAGAGAAACTTATAAATAGTGAAGAGCTTTTGTCGATACAAAGCCAGCAAATGTCAGAACTTAATGGAAAACTACAAATCCTACAGGAAGCACTTGAGAAGAAAGAAAGCTCCCAAAAGGACACCGAGAGCGGACTACAGACACTAGAGCAGCAACACCTTGAGAGTAAAATTGAATGTCAAAATTTGAAATCAAAGGTTGCCTACTTTGAAGACATGAGCAGCCGGAACCAAGCACTCCGTGACCAAAGTGAAGAGCGGGTCAAAGATGTGGAGCTAGCTCTGGACGAAAGCAGGGCTGAAGTACTGGAGGCTCAGAACCGCTTGTCTGATGCGGAAGCTCACAGCTCTCAGGTTGTCTCACAGCTTGAAACTATAAAAACACACCTTCTCTCTTCTCAGGAGCAATCACGGCGGTTGGCAGAAAAGATTGGAAAGTTAGAACAAGACATTGATAATCTTCAAAGTGTTAATGCTCAGATTACTGAATCTGATGCGCTTGTCAGAGCTCAACTAACAGAGAAAGTAACAGCTTGTGAGAATCAAGAGAGAGAGATTAGAGAACTTAGAGAGACATTGGCTGGAAGTAAGGGAGAGACAATGTCAGCTCTTAAAACTTTGAGATATGAAAGGGACAGCTTGCTGGAGAAAAATACTGCTCTAGAGAAGAATATTTCTATATGTGAAAGTAAAGTTTCCAATCTTGAACAAAAGACTGAAAGCCTAAGTTTTGACAGAGACCAATACCTATCCAAACTGAATTCTCTTGAGGAGGAGAAGAAAAGTTTAGAAGAAAAGTTTAATGTTGTAAGTGTTAGAAATAGCCAGTTAGAAAATGATGGTTCAGGCCTGCAAGAAGAGCTTAATGTCAAAGAAGAAGAACATTCAAATTTGGAAAAAATGTATGCAGAGCTGGATAAAACTGCCAAAGAATTGAAATCTAAAGTAAAAGAACAAGAAACACAGATAGAAAAATATAATGATGAGAGGCAGACACTAGAATCTCGTCTAAGAGAGGCAGAAAGTATGTGCAAGGAACTTAGATCAGATCTTGATACTGTTAATGAAGAAATGAGCTCTAGTGCACAGAATCTCATAGACTTAGAGGATGAGTTAAAAGAAAAGCACTCTGAAAATGAGACCCTTAAGTCTCACCTGGAAAGTCTTGAAAAGAAGACTGCCTTCTCAGTGGAAGAAAAAGACCATACGGAGCGAGTCAGAGAACTGCAGAATGAAATAGATCTGTTAAAGAAATCAGACGCCGAAAATGAAGAAAAGTTACACACACTTGAAAAGGAATTAAATGCTGTCAGAGAGCAAGAGCATATGAAATCCCATAGAGTCAGTGACCTGGAAAGCAGGGAAAAGGAGTTGTTAGAGCAAATGGCCGATATTGAAGCTACCGTGATAGTTCCTTTAGAGAACGAAAACCAAGAGCTCAAGGATGAAATTGGAATTGTAAGACAAGAACGAGATGATGCCATAGCCAAAGCTAGCAAATGGGATGAAGATGATCATGAAGAGGATGCACAGCAGGCAGTGGAGCATGCACACAAATGTCTAGAAGATGCTTTGATGCAGAGAGATGAGTTGGAGAAGAAGGTTGCTATCTTGATGGAAGATATGAGCACTCTAGAAGCAGAAAGAGACTTCATGTCCAAAAAAATAGCTGATCTGCACACATCAGTAGAGGATATGGCTGAGAAGTGTGAAGTGGCTGAGATAGAGGTGGAGAGGTTGCGAGAGCTGGAGAGGCAAACTTCTGTGGTGGAGGAGGCAGAAACCAGTCTGATGGACCAGGTGTTAGACCTGGAGGCTCGTGAGTTGCAACTCTCAGCAGAGTTACAAGTGTTAAAGCACAAAGAGCTCTCGTCTGTGGCTAGTCAGACTGAACAAGTTGAGGACCTGACAGCGAGACTAAACTACTTGGAGCAAAAAGTAGAAGTTTTGCAAGATGCAGAAGGACGTTACATGGACAAGATTTTTGAGCTTGAGGAAGTCAGGGCATCTTTACAGGCAAAACTTATGGAAACCAAAGATATTACCAATGCTGATAAGGAATCAAATCTTACTGTGTCTTCCGCAAATGAAAATCTGAGAGCTTCCACTTTAGTTAAATCTATTGCTAGTATTACCCTTGGACAGGCTCCCCTCGAAATTCAGGAATCAGATTCTACAAATGATTCTATTGGTGCTACCTCCGCTGTGATAGAGGCTGAAGAAAGCAATGCTATCGGAAATGGAAAAGGGCAAACATCCGATGATATTTCTAATATTCAGAGACATAATGATGAGTTAGCCAAAGAACTTGAGGAGAATACAACAAAATTCGAGCAAATGAAAATGAAACTTGAGCTCCTGCAAGATTCCGAGGCAAGACTAATGGAAAGATTGATGGAGGTTGAAGAGAATAAAGCAAAAGAGTCAGATGAAGCAAAGCATGCCATTGAAACACTAAAAGAAGAGAATGAGTTCTTAGCTGAAAGTGTTGAGAACTACAAGCAGTTGTACAAAGAGGAGAAAGAAAAGACAAATGCTCTGCACGAGAGAGTATTAGAAGACAGCACAATACATCATGATCTGGAAGAGGCAAGAGAGGAGTTGAGTGCCATGCAGTGTAAGATAGAGACCATGAAAGCAGAGCATATCGAGGACATGGCGGAGAAGGACAGCCATGAGAATGAACTCAATACCCTGTTAGAGCAGAGTCAACTCCAAGAAACTGATCTGGAACAGCAGATTATTCATCTTCAGGCAACAGAAAGAACTCTACAACAGCGAAACAGTGAGTTAGAGGAGAAAGCCTCTGAGGTTCAACAACAAGCCTTGAATCTAGAAGAACGTCTCTCTTGTTCGGAGGTAAGGACAAATGATCTACAGCAACAGACAATGAGTTTAGAACAGCGTCTATCTGGTTCTGAGCTCAGGGCAAACGAGTTACAGCAGGAGACTGACCGCCTTCAGGAGAGCGAGGGTCGACTCCAGCATCAGGTCCAGATCCTCCAGGAGAGGGAGCGAGACCTGGAGCAACAGCTGCAGGAACTGGACAGGCAGCTACAGGACCAGCGCAGGCGCCTGGAGGAAGATCACTCGAGCCACTCAGACTCAGGGGTCTCAGGAGACGGAAGAAAAACCAGGTGAGAAATGGGACTATAGACTGGGATTTGGAATTAAAGTGTATCACTATGTAGAGTTCAAACCTATTTGAATGTGTTGAAGGATCAGCAACAGCAAGTTTCAATTAATTTTTGTTATGTTTCTTTCTACTTTGACTGTATGTAGTTTTTGTTTCTCTTATCTCTCTCTCTCTCTCTCTCTCTCTCTCTCTCTCTCTCTATCTCGTTCTCTCTTTCTCTCCCTTCCCCCTTCTTTTTTCTCTCTCTCTCTCTCTCTCTCTCTCTCTCTCTCTCTCTGGGGGCGCGGTGGCCCTGGGGTAAAACGTCGGCTTCCGACGCAAAAAGTCCGTGGTTCGAGCCCTGGCGATTTCGCTCCCTACTGGTTGGGTCAGCCCTGGCGAGTTCGCGCCCTATTCGTTAGGAGTCATGGTATCCCCGCCCTGTCTCGTGTGTGGCAGAAAATATAATTGTCAAACGTCAGTCTTGGGGCCTGTCCACAATATAGTCTATATAGTGTTGATATTAGACGTTAAACCAGCTCATCTACTCTCTCTCTCTCTCTCTCTCTCTCTCCAACCATTTCTCTCCGTCGTTGTGTGTGCCTCTCTCTCTCCCTTCCCCCACCCCCATCACATAGCCACCATTATTTTTATAACCTCTGTAAATTTGAAAAATATGTCATTTTCTTCTACTGAACTCTGCTGTGACAATTATTTTTTATTATCTGTTTGCCTGAAATAGTATTTCTTAGCTATTTAACCCTTTCAAGTGCTTGCTTATTCCATTTTCTATCTCTGTCTGTCCTCTTTCTGCCTCTCTTTCACTCACACACTCTGTGCTTTTCTAATTTTCATTTCATTTTATATAATTTATTTTTGTTCTCTTCGTTTTTCTTTATACCTGTCTTTTTCTTTGCTTCTATTTACCATATCAATATATCCCCAGTTTCTCTTTTCGTCTTATTACCCCTCACCTGGCTATTTCTGTCAGTCTATGGGTCTATCTAGTGTGTCTGTCTGTCTGTCTGTCTGTCTGTCTGTCTCTCTCTCTCTCTCTCTCTCTCTCTCTCTCTCTCTCTCTCTCTCTCTCTCTCTTTCTGTATTTGATAATCACTAATGCATTCTATAAATCCTAATTTATTAGATTTAATCTGTGTTTGTTTTTTCTCTTTGTCCTTTTAGCTTTTTTTTAAATATTATTAGCTTTCTTTTTATGCGAATAACTTAATTTGTGAACTGTACATCTTTATTCACTAGTTTGTTGCTGTTGTTGCTGTTATTATTATTGTTATTATTATTATTATTATTATTATTATTATTATTATTATTATACAGATTCACTTATCATGTGTCTCCTGAGAGTTGGGCCGCGCGGTGGCTCTGGGGCAGAACATCGGCCTCCGACGCAAAAGGTCCGTGGTTCGAGCCCTGATTGGGTCAGTATCAGTTTAATGTGACCGGCTGAGACAAGAGTCATGGTATCCCCGCCCTGTCTCGTGTGTGGCAGCACATAACATTGCCAGACGTCAGTCTTGGGTCCCGTCCACAATATAGTCTGTAGTGCTGGTGTTGGACGTTAAATCAACTCAAATCCCCTGACAGTTGACCTAATCTTATCGTATGTTTTGATCTTGGAAGAGAAAACTGAAACTATGAAGGGTCGATGAACAGATCAATAAGTGGTTGTTGTCTTTCAATTTGTCGCTGTAAGACGCTGTTTACCTTGTCGTCGCTGGCATTTGTGTTGTTATCATTAAGCCTCGCTGTGAGACTTTGTGAAAAGAGAGAGATTGGGCAATGAAAAGGAGAGATAGATAGATGGGGAGGAAGAGAGAGGATGGTAGAGGTGCATCATTATGTGTTCAATAGAGGTAACTGTGGTATCTGGAGAGTGAGAGCAGCTGAGACGTAGAGAGAGAGAGATAGAGAGAGCGAGAGAGAGAGAGAAGAGGCATAAAGACAGATAAAGAGGGAGGAAGAGGAAGGGGGATAGAGACAGTGGGGAAGGCGTATAGTCTAGAGCGAGCCAGAGAGGGACAGATAGCCAGACACAGATAGAGTGCAATCATTATAGAGAGACAAATAGAGAGTTTAGAGAGAGAGGAGAGAGGGACATGGAGAGATGTTTCAGATAAAAATGTCTAATTTTAAACCCATGCGGATATCATTATCTTAGGATATAAATGAAGTGCGTGCCATAGTCTCGGTCTCGTGCGCTCGTGGAGAGCTATGCAGAACTGCTCTGCAAATTAATGATTTAGAGGAACATTCTTCCAAAGGCTAGATCTATATAAAAACTAAGGGTTTTTTATGTTTTCACAAAAGTCTAGAAGGACAAGTTGTAAAAAAACAAACAATCGAACTTTTTTTTTGCTCTTGAGCATGATGTATATGAGCAGCACTGGTATATAAAGTTATACTTTTTAAACACATCGCTTTTATTAAGATCTTTATTTTCTTCTATAATTATTTTGATAAAATTTACTAGTCCAGACGGGAAGATACGAATACCAAGTTGAGAACCCTATCCCCAGAAATGTAATAGAAAGTTTCCTCTTATGATTCATTGTTCAACAATAACGTAATTATATACAAAATCAGTCAAGTAATTCCCCTAATTCCTACAGTCCGTGAAGACGACCCTATACTACTGTGACAAATTGAGTCGCATAAACCGTAAAGAGACAAATTCCGATCACCCGAAATTCTTTTATACCTCGGTGCTTGCACAATCTGTAAAGTCGTATGGAAGCCGGCGTCAATGTGGCCCACTTTACCGCCTTCCGCGGCTTTTCCTTTCGGAATCAATAGCCGATAGAGATCGAACTCGTCTGGGCAGGCCTGATCTGAAGGTTTGGTCACAGGGGGTGAAGTGGGGAGGGGCACATGTGTTGGAGGGTCTGTTTATTGTGAGGAGGGTTTGTGCTTAGTAAGCTAGGGGCCTTTAGAGTCTACTGGCTCTAGGTTTTGATACAGTTTACAGTACTATTAGAGCGGATTGGGTTGGAAAGTCTACACTGAGGATTACACATCGACCTAGTTGTGTTTTGGCAAGACGTTTTCAGCCCCTTTATGATACAGGAGCTATTGATTTCTTAAAGAAAATGTTCAGTATATCTTACTGGGAAAATATAGACTTTGAGAGATTTTAATTTAGTATTTGACATGTTAGATAGGGTCAGTATCACTACTGAAAAAAAAATCAAATCCATGGATCCAACGGTAAGTGTGTTAACATGTGCTCATCGAACAATTAAAAAAAAGTATTTAATTGGTGGCCTTTCTTCTTTTACACTTTCTAAAAAGTGTACATTGTAATTATTTAAAATAATACATAAATTATTTTCAAGAGTATCCGATGTGGATCACTTGGCGTGTCGTGATGCCCTAATACAATAATATAACCGTAAATAAATTTCCCCTATGCAAACACTAACATTATAAGGATGTTTAGAGGCGAGTGAAACAGTTATTGAATTTTTTATACATCCCAACGGAGTCCTTTTTTAAATTTATTTCTAGCCAATGGAGCATACATAGTCATAACAATAGGTGCTTAAATGTATAAAACTCGTTTGACAATAACATCACTGGAGTAGTATTTTTTTATTACTGACCAAACGAGACCATTACTACAGGGACTACGGGGCGTTTTAAATGGCTGTTAAGACTCCGCAAAGGATATAAGGGTAACACCTTAGGCGCCACAATTCCTCCATAGAGATCATACAAGAATCCCAGCCATTATCAGTGGTAAGCTTTAAGCGCCGCAGCTCTCCTGAAATAGGCCAAACAGGTTTATGAAGGGACTTGTAACTTAAAAGCTGTTAAACAGACGTCAGGTAACTTTTAGTTCTGGCCGTTAAGCATTTTTGGTAGAGGATCAGGACTCAAAAACTTTAGCGGGCATTGCCTCTTTAAAGAGGCGACATTGTTGACATTTTTTCACAAGTATGTAGCGACCGCGATCGATAATGCCGCAGGCGGTTTCCAGATTTGGAATGTGAAATGTTTGTTCATTATAACTTTCCAAAGATTGCCCTGAGCCTAAATACGGCGTAACAAACAGGGCACATTTTTATAGTAGCATCATTTCGACACTAATATCATAATATTATTACCATGTCACCAACATTCTTATTTTGCTGATTTATTATAGGTACCAATTTAAATGGACAGAAATATTTCCACCAAGGCTGCGGTTCTAGACTTAGGAATGCGATAACGAATACTCTTCTTGGTATTGAACAGAGATATATTTGTAAGCCGGAAATCAGCTTGCATGGTTCGGGGTTTTATGGCTAAAAGTACGGCTTTGCACGCGAAGATCAACAGCCCTAGTTATAAAAGCCGTTTGGTTAAATGAAATTTTTAGATATCTAGCTATCGTTGATAAATATTCTTATCGATGTATTTGTGAGACTTTTTTGAGTGTCGATGTACAACAAAATGTATGTTGGTATAGAAGGGGTACTTTTTGTTGTTGATGGGTTCGGTTATATTATTTTAATTTCTCTCCTTGAAGCAGTTTGTATCCCGTTTAATTCTCGCTTCAGAATGAAGTAAAAGTAGGATATAAAGATTTTTAGTGGTAAAACGAAATATAATTTTTAGAAGAGGAACTGATTATTTTGGATTTTTCTCCCCTTTTTCTCTTTTACTTATTAGACCGCTTTATTCTCCATGATCATGAACGAAAATGAAACGCGGTACATTATTTTCACGATTTATGTACAGTCATGTATTCGAAGATTTACGTGTAGTGACGCCGGGAGATCAAGTAACAATCGTCATGAAGCCGATAATCCACGCCACGCTTGGCTGAGGCTCCCCCCTAATCGTTCTTAAAATCTTATTGCACCTAACCGAGCGTTGGGTAGAATACAGACACCAAGGGTGGGATTCCCTTTTGTGATCTAAGGATATACTTTATTACCGTCAAGGATTAAAATCTCATTTCCTTTAGCCGTCGGTGCTGCTGGCAGCACTGGGTCAACGGGGACATGCTGAAATGCAACGCTAAAATATATTAATGTTAAATTACTGAACTAGACATGTTACATTAGCATATACCCTGGCTCCCGTGTGTTTTCATTGAAATTGTAGGAAGCAAGGACGAAATTGTAGAGGGCAATGGTTTGATATTGAGCAGGAATAAAAATTACACATACTTTAAAAAAGAGGGGAAAGAATTATGTGTTTCTCATGATTACATCTACTAACGTTATATACGACATTATTTGTTTGTTTTTTTAACGATAACCGCACTGTCAACCGAAAAGGCCATCACCTGAGAACACGAACATCGAACGGCGTAGTTTGGATATCGTCATATCTGATATAAATGTATTGTAAAGTGTGCTTTTTTCTGTAAAAAAAAAACAACAACAACAACAACAACAACTGGGTATTACGATGATTGAACAAAAAGAACATGAGGTGTTCGAATAGTAGCATCAGTACGCTTTGAAACAACGAAGTAGAGATGGCCAGTTTTAATTAACGATGATAGAGGTATTGTGCCACGCCTGGCTGTATTGTCATAGTGTATTCTTTTTGCGTCTCAAATGTAAACTTCGATCCGAGAAAGTAAGGATATCTATAATTCAGCACTGGGGGCCGTTTCAAGAATCGATCTATTGTGCGGCCGGCACGCAAGCCCGTGTGTACACACAAGACAAATGGTACCCAGTGGCTTCCACTGAGTCTTGCTTGCTTTCTAATAGCGCGCCCGCTTCCGTAACGGGCTCATAGACCGTTTGCTTTCAATGTTATTGTTTGCACTAATTTGTGTTTTGGTGTAATACGGATATTGTTTTCCAGTTAACGTGATCGTGCACGATGTCGATTTTTCCTTTAGAGTATAAATTCAGCGTTTAGCTCTTTTCAAATCGGTTTGACAATTCTTCCGACCATTGGTATTTTCATGTCTTATATATACTTTATTATTTGTGTCTCTCCCTTTCCATTTTTCTTTTTGCTTTTTTGTTGACAGTACATAAGACAATTTGAAACATAGTATTTTCCGTTTAACTACGTTTTATGCATTTCCTTCATTGACTATCGTTATTTTTTTTTAAGTGTCAATCCTCTTTGTTATTAATTAGCCATTGCTATTTAAATTCTTTACATGATTTTAGAACTCGTTAGTTCAGCTGTAGTTCAGGTTCTCCCTGTTCATTTTACTTGACGAGGTTTTATGAAGCTAAATGAGGCTATGAATTGTGCTTTAAATGCCGTTCATAGACTTTAGTTTATGACCTTTATGACTTTTTATACTACCTTTGAAGTAGATGTGACTACTAGTTGTATTCAAAATAAAAAAAGCATTAAATATTTTATACATTCTTTATCTCCAGGTATGACAGTTTTGAGAAAGATCTGAAACGAGTGAGATCTCCATCTCCAGTCATCGAAGAAAACTTCAGCTCACAGGCATCCATTAGTTTATCCCGTCCGCCAACCGCCAAAAGCCCGCCCCAACTGACCTCAGAACCCGCCCTTATCACCTGCACAGTCGCCCCTAGCCCCGCCAACTCTACGCACAGTAGTAACCCTAGTCGTCCAAGCCCCGCCCACAGCCCTTCTACTGTCAGCCATGCTCCCGTGGCCCCGCCCAGACCTCGCGGCAGGAGGTCCCGCCCTACTTCTATTGACAGCGTCTCCCAAGAGGAGCTCCTCTTCCTTGTGGAAGAGCTGCAGGGCCGGGAAGCTGTTCTGAAGCGGAGGGTACTCGATCTAGAAGCCATCACGGACGTTGACTTGCCGCAGCGCGTGGAAGAGCTAGAGCGTGAAAACAAGCGGCTGCAAGAGACTTTGTTGTCTCGGGAGAGATTGAGGGCGTCACAGCAGGAGAGGGAGGAGACTTACGTTTCTCTGTCAAATCCTTCTTATTTCTACCCTGGAAGCGATAGCAACAACAACAGTTGCAGTGATACCAACAGCAGCAGCGCCTCTAGAGGTAGAGGATATTCAGGCACGATGCTAGACAAACCGGGCGAGGTGCTGCAACAGCGCATCAAGGAGCTGGAGCACCTAGACACCATCAACAGGAACCAGGTATGGTATAATGGCATGCACGCAAGTCAGGCGTATGGGTGTCGTTTCCATTATTACTTTTATTTCTGTCTTGTTTCCTTGTATTCTGTGCCTCTCCCTATATCTAGCTGTATGTCTCTGTCACTGTCCCTGTCTTTGCCTATCTGACTGTATGTCCCCCTATCTATCTATGTATGTATTTGACTGACTGACTGACTGACTGACTGTCTGTCTGTCTGTCTGTCTGTCTGTCTCTCTCTCTCTCTCTCTCTCTCTCTCTCTCTCTCTCTCTCTCTATCTCTCTCCCTCTCTCCCTCTCTCCCCCTCACTCCCCTCTTTTACTCTATTTCCTTTCTTTGTCATTTTAAGCACCTTATAGAGAGATATTCCAAGGCAAGAAAATTAATAGGATACTTTTTGAAAATTACGGCAGCAAGATAACAGTTTGAAAAGTGGCCAATACTTGTCCTTGCAATATGGTAAAGCAATACGCTTCTATTCTCCGAGCTCTATTAAACCCCCTCAAGCACCCTAAGAAGCTTAAAGCCTTTGTATTAACCCGTAGCATTAATTCATAAAGTCTGAGTAGTACCAAGGGCCATCTATACAATGCTGGTTTTTGGTTTGCAGCACCCAAAAAGAAGAGCCTAGCTAAGAAGGCTTCACTTTGCATTGCATTATGTTAAAAAATGTCGCAAGGCTTGAATCACACCGCATTACAAACCTATACATCGTGTTTCAGTTGCTCATCATTTCGTACCGCTCTTTAAAAAGCCCTCTCCTTTCCCTTCCCACACATTTTCCTTATTGATTCAAAGCTTGCACGCTTTTAAATCATTTCAGAGTAAATAATAAATTATCAATATTTTCAATTCTTACAAACCAGGTGGAACTCTTCTGTCGCTGGCTTACAAATAGCTCTGTAGCCTCTGTTCTTGATGTGGAGAAAAAGCGTCAGGAAAAGCACAAACTGCTTTTACAAACCAATTGAATGTTTGTCACACCCTCTGTCTGTGCTTCTCATCATCTCCAGTCCACCATGACGGTGTTTTTAACCTGTCTTTACTCAAATCATTATGTATCTCTCATATTCTTGCTAGTGGGGAATTGAGGTTAATTATCCGTAGCAACACAAACCTTTCTGCAGTACATTGTCATAAAATTACTACAGGATGATTTTTTCTTATACATACTCGCTGTTTCTGTATCATTTAGTCGGACAGTGATGTTTCCAAGCCAATACAGAGTTACATTTGATTTACAGTCAGCAACGTCATATCTTTAGATTTTTAATGCAGGTCTTTATTCTATTCCACTGAACGTCTTCCAATCATCTCATCAAGATGCAAGAGGCATTATTTGGATTTCGGTTGTGTCATTTACACTTTGAGGCCACATGATTTAAGAATATGGTACTATTGCGACCACTATACCCATAGATAAAATAATCAATAGACATTTGATCTTAACAACTCGAGTTTGCTTCTTTAGCCATGATGATTGTTTTCTTTATTATACGAAGATGATTCATGCTTCAGCACTCATGTCAGTAAAATTAAATAGTATCATGTGATGTTTATTTTGAGAAAAACAAGATGGTGCCTAAATTTTATTATGATTCTTGAGTAAGTTCATGTTGAGTTCTCCGAAAACATATAAATTATTGCCAGCAGTTGTGTGCAGACCTTAAAGCTTGTATTTACCAAACTATCCGTTAGTCAAGATAATATTGCCATGTGTCAACGTTATTAATTGCTAGAAATAACCTTTTTGATAATTTGATTATTTCATTCAGGCACTAATTGTGTTCTTTTTTTACTCCCCTTTAAGCTCTCTGAGTTGGAGCGAGATCGAGAAGTCCTGCATGAGATTGCCCGCAAAGACAAAGCCATCATCCATGACTTGAATGTCAGGATACGCGAGTTGCAGCTGTCAGAACGCAGTTTGAAGGAGCAAGTGGGTCTTTAGTCTTTATTGCAACCTTTTTTTCTGTATATCTGTATGTATAAAAACTATCTTTTGATTCCTCTGATCCTACTATTTGTTGTTAAGTTTTTATGTCACACTGCCATATTATGTCTTTTAAACAGGTTTGACTTAAGGAGACTCTATTAGGAAAACCTAAATGTGTAAGTACAATTCTGTGGTACCTTTCAAATTGTCATAACGTTTCTATTTCTTATCTTAGGACTAGCTGAAAGTTTACCACAACATTTTACTTAAGACCCCTAATGTTCACATACAGATATCAGCATCTCATAGTTTACTAATATCATTCGGTCCCCGAATGACAAATTGTACTTATGGTCCCTAGTGTTTGATTAAAGACATCAAGATCTAGTTTTATCTATTCATCCACTCTCCCAGGTGACGAGCCTGGAGGTGTCTGAGTCCTCTCTGTTCTCCCGGTGCGAGGACCTGGATGGGACGAGGACGCGCCTGGAGGACCGGGTTCACGAGCTGGAGGTCCACGAGCGCAGGCTGAGAGAGCTGGTTCGACGCCTCAAGCTGGATGAGGAGCGCTGGCTTGGCCGCTCGGGGGGCATGGAGACTGCCCTGGGGGAGCTGTCGGCCAGCGAGTCTCAGCTCAAGCGCTTGTTACAGGTCAGGATTGGGGTGGTCAATGGGTGGTGTCAATGGGAGATGGAAATCATTAAGAGAGGTTGGGGTGCCGGGGCTTAGAGTAGATATTTTGTGCACTCACAAGTGTTTGAGGTTCATTGCTGATGTGACTAATAGGTATGATAACTATAGATGCAGTTCCACAATGATCACAGCACAAGCGTTTGCTACAGGTCAATATTGAGGCGGATTGATGAATATGTCAGTTGAAGATGGAAGTAAGAGGGGAGAGGGGGGATTAGGAATAGTCGTTCTGACAGAAATATAAGGTCTCGAATAAGTTTATTCTTGTAGCCAATAAGAATAAAATTGCAAACAACTACATGTACTTAATGCTAATAGTCTTGTTTCAAGGAAATATTATTTGACATTATTTTTGAATAGGTAAGAGGGGACAATTTTTTTTATTACGTTTAGTTATTAAAATACTGACTTATCAAAATGAGTGTCTGTGTGAAGGATATAAATAATCCTTTAACACTTATAGGAAATATTTTTACTTAATGGTGATTAATGATAAACATGACTGTTCTATGCTATCTATTTAATATATTTGTGATTTGCAGGACTCTGAAATGGAAAAGGGAGGTCTTGCAGAACGTACAGCATACATGGAGGCACGAGTCAGAGAGCTGGAGACTGTGGAAGCCAGCCTGGCTCAAAAAGTCAAGCTCCTGCAAAGCAGTGAGGTCAGCTAAAAATTATCAACTGCCTGTACTTTAAATCTATTTCTTGGGATTATTATATGCCTTACTGTAGCCTTTTATTTATTAATTCACTGTACGAAGCTAAAATGCCCATGACCTTTTATTATTAGGGGCACTTGAAAGCTCAGAAGGAAGTTTGAAGTTTTAAATGATTGGGCTGGTATCCCTTGATTTGGGAACAAATCTCATCATAATCATCATGTAGTGCCATGCCTTCCAAAAATGGTAATCACATCTCTCCGCTCTTATCTTTCTCTTCAGGGACACTTGTTACATGAAGCCACTTTTTCATTCAATCCATTAACTATCCTTTTTCCTCAGTCTAACTATTTTGTCGTCCCCAAATGTTCTATATTCTCTCTTATAATTACATGACCACTTAATGTTGCATAGCTAACAGGGGAAATAAAATTAAATTAATTTTTGTTATATGAAGGAGAAAATTGAAAGTTACCTTTTTTGTAACAAACATGTCTTATAATCATATGGTCTAATTTTTGAAACACAGGACATTATGACACACAGCTTTAATATATATATAATATATGCATTCATAGTCATGGTTTCTCACAACAGGCAAACCTGCAGAAGAAGCTGTCCCAGCTAGAGAACTCTGAGGCTGCCGCCCACAGCAAGGCAGCAGAGCTGGACGTGCTCAACGCTGACCTGTCCCAGCGCCTGCAGGCTGGGCTGGAGGAGAGAGCCATGCTGGCACAACACCTGCAGCAGATGCACGGCCAGGTGAGTCCCAGGGCTGGTAAAAACAGGTAAACAGTGTCCTTTCTAGACTAGAGAGAGTGGTACTCTCTCTCTGTCTGTCTGTCTGTCTCTGTCTGTCTGTCTCTCTGTCTCTCTCTCTCTCTCTCTCTCTCTCTCTCTCTCTCTCTCTCTCTCTCTCTCTCTCTCTCTCTCTCCCCTTCCCTCTCTACATGACCTTTTCAGAAATAATTAATAAATAAAAATTGAAAGGCATACTGAAATTATATGGCAGAACTAACACCATTCTATACAACTGCACATATTTATATATATTTATATATAATTTAGACTCTGGAACATACATGTAACCATGCCTTTTACCTCTCCTCTTGTGTGTTTGCTGCCTCAGATCCAAGAGCTGGACAGGCGTCTGCTGGCCTCCAGAGACTCTGAGCTCGCCTACAAGCAGCATGTGGAATCACTGCAGAAGAACGAGAGCTCCCTGCAGAAGGTATGTTAATTTGTAGTAATGTTGTTATGTGTTCTGACTCATTGACATATAGAAGAAAACAAGGGGTAGCTGATTTTTAAAATCCATATATGCCGCAATATGGTTGCATGAATGAATGGTTGAATGACGTGTATTGTTTTTTTGAAAGAGTAAAATGGTTTTGCTTTGATCTGACAAAATTGGGTTTCAATCAATGCCCCATCTAAAAAGGTATTGTCGTCTAATTGGAGGAAATTAATTTATCTATCATATACACTGAATTTATACCTGACATTAAAAACACATACAGAGGAATAACTAATAATTATATATCCTTTTGATTTTTGTATGTTTAACTTTATCGACAACCTTTTTGCACATGCAACGCTTATCTTACTTGCGCCTCACTTTTGTTGTCCATTATTAGTTTATTAAATAACACCTACACCAATGAAATAATACCAATGAGATTTAACACAGAAAACATATTAGAATTACAAATACATGTACAGAAAATGAATGGAACCACTTAGATTGTTTTTAAGGAAAAAGTCGATGAACTTGGCCAAAATGGATTTGTCTGCCCAACTAGTGTGATCAAGTCAAATTAGATAGATATTTTTCCTCATCGCTAAAATTACACTAACAATTTTTTAATCAATCAAAATCATTGAAAAACGAAGAAATGTGCAAAAATACATTATTCCGCACAGTAAATGAATTCTCTTTTTACTACGGCGCCACGGATTAAGGGGTACATCAATGCTCATGTGGTAAAGTCAAGTACATTTAAATTTAGATGGCAGATGAAATTTTATCAATGATATGAATCTATGCAAACTGTGCACTTATAGCCAATTGATTCTAAAGGAAATACAAATTTTTTTGCAAAAAAAAAACGGGGGCAAATCAAGGGCTTTTATGTGGGTTAAATCCTTTGAAAAGTAAGGAGTGATAGCTGCACACTTATATTTTCCTACTAAAATCACATTTTCTCCACAAGTCATCCAATCCTGATATTTATACCATTATTTTATCTTTGAAAGAAAACATTTTCGTGACAGATTTCAAAACATCTATTTTGCAATGAGCCTTCTAATTATCACCCGTCTATTATACTGTGTATAATTTATGTTTATGATGTACGTTTTTATATGCTTTTATCTTCAATAATGTAAATGGATTTGATACTTTGGGGAAAAGTGCTATATAAATAAAATATTATTTTTATTCATTATTAAGCGGGTCAGGGAGTTTGAGCTGCGGGAGATTGATAGCCAGGCCAGAGTGAGAGAGCTGGAGCAAACGCAGGAGATACTGGGAGACAAGATGGCTGCTCTGCAGCGCTCAGAAAACAGGCTCAAGTATCGAGTTCAGGAGCTCGAGGGCATCGGCGGACAGGTAAAGTGTACTTCTTTTTTTTGGTTACTTTCAGCATGTATAATTTGACATTCTAAAAATATGTGAAGTTTAAAGAATACTTTAAGAACTGTGGTATATTTGGATAAAAATTGAATTTAACATGTCAAAATTCATTGAATGATCTTTTGCAATATATTTGCTTACTGATAATGGTCCTTTTTTTTTCTTTTTTTTTTTTACATTGAATGAAATCAAATTAAATTTTATGGATCACCTAATGAAAACGAAATAATATAAATATCCTCATAACTAAGCCACCCGCCACCCCTTTCTCCTCCATTCTCAGTGGATATCTTGAGTTTTTACACAATGCAAGACTTTGTTAGTTTAAATAATATTTATTTACATTTTGCAAATTCCTAAAAAAAATTCCTTTTTGTATCTATGTAGATTCCAGGAGAACTGACCCCAGCCCAGAAACAGAAGGTACCCCAGAAGTTGGAGGACTGTCAGAAACGAGTGGTAGTTCTACAGAGCCATGTTGAAAACCTTCAGTCGCAGTTGAGAGAAAACATCAAACAATCGCAACAAAATCTTGCTTCAAAGGTAAAAACTGGATTACATTGGATGTTATGAAAACAAATTTAGATTTTTAAAGGTTTTTTTTAGCTAATGTCAAAGAAGCTTCATCTTAAAATTATATCAGAACTTTCTTAAAATTTAATTATATATTTTTACATTAATTTGCCAAGTCCAAAAAATAAATAGTTTCATAAAATGTTTTGTTCTTATATGTCTCTTTAAAGATGCCACATAGTTTGGTAATTTTAGTTGCCATTCACTCAGCCATCTTAGAAACTTTTCACAATAAATATGCATATTTGTTGATACAAAGAATGTCAAAGAAACCTAATATATGTGAAACTGATATCTTATATTTCGCAAAAAAAGTCTTCTGCGCTCTAATATTATTTCAATCGTCCTAAACTGATATCTTGTATTTGTCGAAAAAAGTCTTCTGTGCTCGAATATTATTTCAATCGTCCTTGCTGGTGTTTTACCATAACAGGATGGAGCCCAGACAATACCTGTGCCTGTGATGGAACTTAGTCAGCTCAGGGCCAGGTCCACTTTGCTAGAGGAAGCAACATATCAGATGGAGGAGCTGGAAAGAGTGAATGAGGAGCTCAACAACACAATTCTTAAGCTCAGAGAAGGCAAGGTAAGCTCACATGCTATAGGTGTTGCTTTATTTGAGATTGTTTCTATCTTAAGAAAATCTCTCTAACTAAAATTATGTCTGTTTTATGATGATGGATAGATCAGTATGATGCACTATAGAGATTTATGCATTTGCCCCAAGTTCAATTAATATTCTTTGTTATCCCATGTTGATTAAAGAAAACTTTCTTTGTTCAAAAACATAAAATTTGTTTGTGAATTTTAATGGGCTTTGGTTGCTTTTTTTTACAGAATGCTACCAGGTACCAGGGTTCTCAATGATTTGACTGCCTGCAGTCTATTAATTTTTTAGGGAATAAAGTAATCAAAATACAGAGCATTGAATATTTTCTGTGTTTTTCTTCAGGGTGCAAGTGGTCATGAGGTGGAGGTAGAAGTCTTGAAGAGGCGGCTGGCCTCGTACAAGGCGTGTATTTCTAAACTGAAGTCTAGTCTGTCCCCGGGGCAGGCGACCTCTTTGATGGACCCTGAACAGGGTGAGTGGATAATGAGGGATTAAGGTCGGCTGGCCTCGTACAAGGCGTGTATTTCTAAACTGAAGTCTAGTCTGTCCCCGGGGCAGGCGACCTCTTTGATGGACCCTGAACAGGGTGAGTGGATCATGAGGGGTTAAGGGATGAGGGAGGAGTGATTAACGGAAAGAATGATCAGACTGATAGAGGAAGATTGTGGAGGGGAGAGAGAGAGAGAGAGAGAGTGATAGAGGCAGAGAGACAGAGAGAGAGAGTGATAGAGGCAGAGAGACAGAGAGTGATAGAGGCAGAGAGACAGAGAGACGTGGCAGAGAAAGAGACAGAAAGAGAAAGAGAGATGTTCGTGCGTTTGTCTTGCATTATTAAATAGTGATTTCACAAAAGTAGCAAGAATTCATACCTTTTTGGGGTTTAGGTTCTGGCACAGGGTGCATGCTGTTAAAGCTGCATTTTGTTCCCACTGTTTTGATCAATGTAAATAAAATGTGAACTACTAAGTCTCGGACACCCGTCTCTCAGGTCCCTTCTGTGTATACAATTGTTCTTGAGACCTTAAAGAAAACTTCGCTTTTAACAACCATAGTTGACAACAACAACACAATTATGAGATAAAATGGAGCTTTATTTTCATATTTAAACAGAAATTCTTTTTTTTTTTTAGCAATTTTCAAACCTCTTTATCTGTATTTTTTTTTCTTCGAGAAATAAATCTTCAAACTTTTCAGTAAGTGATTGCCGCCAGTTGAAGGGAGGTAACTCTTACGATTAAATGTTTTGATATGTTGTAAACTCCCCTGTTTGGCTTGTGGATTTTTATTGATTTTGCTGTCAAAAATGATACTGTATACAAACAGAAAATAGATGAGGTTCCCAGTACGCGTATTTTGGTAGAGGATTACGCTTTTTTCTGTAATTTAAAATCATTATGAATTGCAAGTAATTAGCTGCTTTTAAATTTGATTTGTTGGTTCGGATCTCATTTTCTTTACTTTTTTTATGAGTTTGAATACCGATGATTTTTATTTTTAAAACTTTTTTTTTGTAGCACCATTGAAGGAATAAGTAACATTGAGGTACAAATCAACAGGCATGGTGACCAGCGCGTACATGCCTCAATTGTTGTTGTTGTTGTTGTTTTTTTTTTAAGAAAGGTATCGTTTTTGTTTTTTGAAAGAAAAGTATCGTTTTTGTTTTTTTTAATATGCGCAGTATTAATTTTGTGATCACCCACGAAATAATGTCATTTTCATCGAGACGATATGATCCGCAATAATGTCTCTTCAAAAGTCGTTGTGAATGTCTCGTAAAAGTTAATAATCTCACCTATTGATTCATATTATCTGAGTGCTGCTACACGCATTAGATAGTCAATGTCATACCAGAAAATGATAAACATATTAAATTATACGTATCACCTGGCGGGACGGAAACCTCTCTGTTTCTCTCCCTTTGGACTAGATCTAGGTGAGTGTTTGATCAAGGCTAGCACGTGCACAGGTGTGCGTGTAACCACCTGGCGCCGTCCACCTACTT
>RQTK01000558.1:1456-40742 GCA_003991915.1 Elysia chlorotica | reverse complement strand
CCCCCTCCTCACCCCCCCCCCCACACACACACACATACTTTTTGGTATACGGCACACACATATATGCCTACACTCAAGTCAATCAATCGATAATCCGACCGCACACATAATGCCATTGGACGCTCACATTTACAGTGTTAGCCTACATCAACATAGCGCTGCTGTGGTCATTACCATAATTATTATCATTAGAGGTAAGGGGGATACGGGTACATGTAGTAACTAGTAAGCCTACCTGTTCAGGGCCTGTGCCCAAAACTCACGTGTAGATCTGGTTTTAAAAACACAGGCTCTGTACTGAATAATTCATCACCGTGCACACATATTAAACATGACGCTCAGACTGTGTGACACTGACAGCGAGTTAAGTGAGTCAGTCCTCGCGGAGAATTTTTCTTACTCACGTCATTGTTTGATTGTTGACAGTGCGTTAGATTAATTATATGCGTGTGTCACGTTCAGTTGATTTTTTTTTTATTTATACCAAATGTTCATGTGAATTATTGTGATACTTAAATTATAATATTTATTGAATCTTTTTCACTTGGAAAGGCTTTTATACACGTTGACTATAGTTTTAGATGTTTTGTCTACAGAATGCGCCGTGCGTTATTATACTTGTCGTATAGAAAATAAGTAAAAACTAAAATTAATGGTGTCATCTCATCATCCATAATACAAGAAGTAATCGCTAAGCAGATTGTTTTTCGATGCTTTAAAAAAAAAAAGACTTGTGTTTCTTATCGGATAGGGTTCTAAACGTTGAACCGATACGGGTCTGTGCCCTTTAACAGTCTTTCTTTCGTATTAGCCTACTGAACAGGGATAGCAATGGTATTTCCCGGAAAGTTGCGACCATCTATGCATGGTAGGCCTTTAGGAAAGGCAAGGCACGCGCCTTGCGATTGTCCTCACTGTGGGAGTTATTCTTCAGGTACATGTATTTAAAAACTATTTCTCCAGAAAAGAGTTTAACCTAAATGAGGAATTTTGTACAACATGAATATCACAATGTGACTCTCATTTTTATCGCTCATTTTGCACGTCTTGTTGCGATGTTCGTTTATCTTTTCGGTAGGCTTAAAACTATCTCTTAATGATCTAGAGCTATCAATATTATCACAAGCTATAAGAAATGATCGTATACGGAGTTGTAATACCAGTCTACTTACATTGCTTTGTCTCATATTCACTAATCGAAAAGGTTAATTTAAAACTACTGTTGGCCCTTTAAATGACATTCCTTTCGGACTTTGTAAGTTGTTTGTTCATAATGAAATATCATCCCATCCCTTTCGCCCCCTCTCTCTCTCTCTCTCTCTCTCTCTCTCTCTCTCTCCAAACACTTTCACTTTATTCTCTCAATTTCTTTGTTCATGTCTATCATCCCATCCCTCTCTCTCTCTCTCTCTCTCTCTCTCTCTCTCTCTCTCTCTCTCTCCAAACACTTTCACTTTATTTTCTCGATATCTTTTTACACCCTTTTTTCCCTTTTTTCGATTTTGTAAGTATCTGCGTTTGTTTTCCCGACGACTGTTTTTGTTTGTGAATAATGATGAAGTTGTGTGTGCTGTGCTTAAAAACAAGAAAACGAAACAGAAATAATCAGAGGGTCATTGAGTTTGTTTACAGGACTAGGCTACACCCTCACCCTCCATATAACAAATCTACTGGTCGCGATGCCGATCACCTGCGTTGTACACTTTCCTCTACCTTGACCAATGGGATATTAAAATATCAAGAAAGATAGGAGTGTATTAATTAAACGCATATCAATCACTCAATATTGTTGTTGTTTTCGCCAAATCAGTGTTCACTAGTAGAATCGAATCATGATCACCTTCTACGAGATTCTGATGGTGTTTTTATGAGCATAAAATTAAACATAATTTTTTATTTGAAATAATACTGGCTTGGTAACTCTTAGTCATATATTTTCATGAGTATTGATTTTATTAATTTTCAGACTTGGTGAATGATACAAAATACTCCAAAGATCGACCCATATTTTAGTGTTTTGAAATCAGGCATACGTTTCATAGCAATGAGATATTTATGGGTTTTTTTTACTCTCTTTCTTTTCTCCTTCAGATTCAGGTCCTGATGGGGAAACCCTTCCAGCCCGGGATCTCCGTGGTCTGGAATCAGAGAGAGTCCTTCAGTCGGTTCGTGGTCTGGAGGGAGGGAAGGCTAAGGGTCTTCCCCGGCCCTCCAAGCATGGTCTCGTTACACAGGAGAGCCCTATGGTCCAAGTATGTTTGTATGGTTACCGTGAGGGGGACAAGGAGGGACAGAGGAGATGAATAAAATAGAAAGAGGGTGGAGTGACAGATCCATGTATGTTATGTTACCACAAACAGGGGGGGGGGGGGGGGGAGAGAGGGAGAGAGGGGATTTATGAAATAGAAGGAAGGGGGAGTGTCAAGGTACAAGTATTTTACGGCGAAGATGGGGAAGGGAGAGGGAGAGAGGAGGTGAAAGAAATAGAAGGAGGTGGGAGTGAGGAAGGGAGGAGATAAAGAGAGATGGAGTTACAGCGAGATTTAGAGAGAGAGATGGAATGAGGGAGGGAGGGAGGGGAGAGATAGATAAAGAGTACGGATAGAGAGGGAAGAAGGGAGGAAAATATATAGAGGGGGATGGATAAAGAGATAGAGGGTGTGTGTTTTATTTTAAATGTACAGATAAGTAATTCTCTAATAAGTTCCCTTTCCTTTTCATTGTTTCAGATCAAGGAAATAATACTTGTATTCAAATTTATTGTACCAATCTATACTTATTTGAAGTAATGTCCTAGGTACCAGAATAGAAATATGCTTTGCGATTTAGTTGTCAATGGGTCTGTTCCATATGACCGTTCAGGTCTGTTTCGAAGGCTTTCTAACATTGCACTCATTCCTTTTTCTTATATATATATATAGGTATTGCATGCATCAAAAGACCGTAGGTTTCTTTAAATTAAGAAAAGGGATGGCCGGATTTTATTTTTGTGCTCTCTTTGAGTATCTTCGCAGATATGTTCATTTTTCTGACACCAATTATCTCATGAACGCTGTATTACTTTCAACATAACATTTGCACAATTGGTTCTTGGAAAATATGCAAATATGCGAGTAATAATTTATTATACTTTTTTGTTTTCCTATTCCAGTCAAAGGTTGCGTCCTCTGCCTCTTCTGCTCCTTTGAGTCTAGACTTGAGCTTCACCGAGGACAGCAGCACTGAGATGGACCAAAGCAAAGGTTCTGCCAAAGTAACGCCCGCGCAAGAAGAAAGTCATTGGCGGGCTATCGAGGCCAGGCGGGTGGGAACTGTGGCTGGCTCGCCTAGGGGGGGAGGAGCCACACAGCCTGAGACAGTTCCGCCCCAGCCGGTTCTAGGCAATGGGAAGCCAGGGGGGGAGGTCACCACCTCCACACCCCGCCCTGTTGTGACAGGACCAGGCAGAGGTGGTAACAAGATTGGTGGCGGAGTTTCGACACTTGAGACTGAAGAAGTTACGGTGAACATGAACCTTCAGTCAGAGAGTGAACTCAGCAGCCACCACTCCCACTTCAACAAAACTTTTGACACTGTTCCGAATGACACGGACTCGTCACTCAGCCCTGTGCCACCTCCTCGACGAGGGAGGAAAGGTAACAAGGGCACGACGAGAGGAGCTACAGCAAACTTAGCACGCCCACACCACAACTCTGTTGGTGAAGATGGAGGTGCATACGACAATAGCAGCAGCAACGAGAGTGGAGTCGCCGAAAATTCTGAGCCTCCACACTTGTTGACTGGTGCGGTTGTTGCGACCACGAACCAAAAACTCTTTTTCGGCAATGGCCAGAAAAAGCCTCTGCCTCACCAGTCGGAAAGCGGCAATAATGTTGCTAACTCCGGCCCAGCCAGTTCAAACAAACAATCAAGAGCACCCTTGGCCAGTTTCGGTGGCCAGGATTCCTTCTACTTGCCGAGCGCCAGCCAGGACGCGGACAGTCAGGAGGATGACGATGCCCCTCCGCCTCCCCTCCCCACCTCTCAGCCTCCGGGCACTGAGGCTCATGGTGAGGGGTCGCAGGGATCTGCTAGTCCCAAACAGGCAGCAGAGGTCAGGAAGGACTCACTGGACACTTCCACTAGCGGGATGAGCATTCGCCAGAGAATCGCCATGATTGAGAAACAGCTTCAAGTAAGCAAATCGTAGGACTTATTAAAAATTAGAATTTAAAAATATTTTTTTAATGCTTTATATATATAAACCCCGTTTCTTCTGTAAAGGCATTTTGTTTTAACTTGAGCATTGACTGGTAGCATTACATGGTTCAAGAACGTAATAAATGTTTTTGGTCTATCTAATGTAGCACATCTAGGGGTAGAAGAAGTTTCGATGCTGTTAAAATTGCTCTTTTTCATTGGAAACTTTTTTTCTCAGAAGCATTGTATTATTTTCAGTATAACCTGAACTTTCTTTCAAACTGCCAATTCAGAGTGAAATTTTTAAAATAAAGATGATTTCATAAATTTTGCTCTCAAACTTTCCATTCTCAAGAAAAAATTTTCTTTACGAAATGAAATCAGTAAATTTTTGTAGACCGAACAGACAAGATCCTATAAAACATATGAAGTGTGTTAGTGATATTGAAAATGGAGAATTTCTCTTTAGATAAAAAATAAAAAAACCCAGAATATCTTAACTGCCATTGCTATGATCTTCTTAAATTTGCTAATAGAAAGTGTAAAGCATTGCAAAGAAAGCAAGTTATACACCACTTCATTGGTCATTTTTGAATGATTCAAATAATGTCCATGTAGCGCACAATATGTGTGTTTAATATTTTTCATTTTTCCATCGAAGTCTGATCAGTTTGACAGCAAAGTGGACACTGACCATGAGTTGTTCTGGAAGACACAGGTCAGTGGACGCAAATTATAATTATTTATTTTTATGTTTTTATAAGAGGTTGTTTTTTGTTTTTTTTTAATGGCACCTCTTGTGACAATTTTAAAGTTTGTGAATGCTAAAACTTCCACTTCTTCAAAACTGGCATTTAAATTTTGTTTATGTCAATTCGACATTTTTGTGCTTTGAGGTAGTTTCAGATCAGAAATTTCAATTCAAAATTAGAATTGCTCCTTACAATTTATTTCACTCACCTGGTCTTTATTTTGTAAAATGCTTTTTGTCATAACTTTCATCGCAAAATAGTATGTTATTTTTGTACTAGTTTTTATTAAATAAATACAAATAGAGTTACAATCTTATTTTTCACCAAAATTCCAGCGCTAATTTCAAATAGCCATCAGTTTTCTGGTCTGGTACCTTAGGAAATGTGTGATAATTCATTCACTTTTTTCAGGCACAAGAGAGTCTGAAGCAAGTAGAACTTTTGGAGAGAGACAACAAACATATGAAAGAAGATGTAAGTTTTACATTCAAGGAACCTTTTCATATTATGAAATTTATCTGCACATTACATGTCCATTTAAACTTAATAATTATATAGCTTGTTTTCAGATAACAGCAATATGCAAGGTTTTTCTTTCTCATTGTAACCAGTGGTATATACTAAATAGCCCTCCGAAACAAAAGATATATTCCGTTCTTCAAAGTTGTTATAAAGATTTCATTAAGATTTCATTATGATTAAACTTGAAGCAAAGCAGCGCTCTCTGGTTGAAAGAAATAGAAGCAAAAGAAAGAAAAAAACCCATTTGCTTCTGTTTTATTATGGTTCATCTAGTTGTAATATTAAAGCAATTCTGATATTGTTTATTCACTGCTGCAGTTCATCATATTGCCATAATAATTTGTTAGCACTTCATGCTGTGTAACAATACGTCTACTTTAGCTCATAAACTTCCAAATGCTTTGAACAGCATTGTTTTGACTGTTAGTGAAGATACCCTAGCCTTTTAATTTAAGTAATGTTTTTGTAGTAAAAAAAAGACATGATCTTACAAGGGAAATGAATATGCATTTTTCCCATGTACATATTGATGTGTGGCTAGTTTGTCAAGCTATCTAAAGAAGTGTAATTAGGTTTTTGTTTTCTTTCCTTCTTTTAAAACTAACAAGTAACATGGTGGATTCATTCCAAAGTATACATATTTGGAATTATCGGAAATTTTCTCTATCTCTAAATAAAACCTATGGTTATGGAATGTATAAATTTGCACTCTTTGAGACATCTTTTCGTTTTGTTTGTATTTACAACATATAGAGAAAACATCATAAGCTGAATCGACTTTGAGGTATAGACATATATTTCTTGACTAATTTCATAGTTAGCAGTGTTCTTGTCTTCCATTTTTTCATGGCCCATATGTATGACACTGACAGTGAGTAAATTTCTATTCTCTTAAGAAATATAAATGCCTTAAGTGGGTAGAATCTATACTGGTTCTGCACTTGTTTTTTTTTCTGAAAACCTAGTGTTTTTGTCTATGCATATGGGTCTGAATTATACTCAAAAGATTTATCCCATCCCTGGTTTTATACTCGTTACCTAATTATTTTAATATGCTAGATTCAAGTGTAAACTTTTTTGTGTGTGTTTAGAAATTTTTTTCTTGTTTAAAAAAGTATCGAGCTAACTAACATATTTATCTTCCTAAACGGCGCTTTTAAAACAATACAAACATAAATCTTTTGGTGATAACAATAGTTTTGAAAAACAGCCACAATTGAATTTGAATGAAAATCAATCTGTAGATTTTAGCTAATACAGGAGCAGATCATTTTAACCTGTATGCTTTATCAGAAACTTAGCCATGTTATATTATAAACTTTGTTATGTCTATGATCTGCAACATAGTTGCCTCCTGCTTATAGGAGGAAGGAGAAGGTAAGATGTTTGGGCCATGGTTATATCCACTTGCTGATTATGCAATCAAGAGCTATTTCTTTTTATTCCCAGAATCACAACGCAATTCACCTATAGATATCAATTTTAAAACAAAATTGAATTTACTTTGAAATGAAACTTTTGTTTTGACTTACACACAAAGTTATGTTTTTTTCACTATGCACAAGCAGCATTCTTCTCACCTCATAAACATGCTTTTTAAGTTGATTACTTATGTTAATTTTATGATGCAATTAACAACAAAGCAGAAGACAGAATAATAAATTTAATCAAACGTACTCTGAAATATCTTGTAAACGATTGTGTGGTATATTATATTGTCATGCAATTGTTTCCAGTTTTTCTTTCTCTTTTTCTTTCCTGTCTGTATTTTGTAAAGTAAACACAGTTTATGTCTAAGCAATTCGTTCCTTCTAATTTTTGTTGCATTTCTAGTAGAGTTTAATATTTATTCCTTTGTTGGTTATCCTTGGTCTTTATTTGTTTTAACTATTTTATCACATGGCTTTTTATACCTTTGTATGCTTCTGTAAAGGTGTTCCATGTCTTTATTGGTAACAGCTGGTACTGGTGTGGTAGCATATGGCTTCAAATAGTATGTACACATGGGATATCGCCAAAATGGGATGAGTTAACTTTTGTTCTCATAACTGGGAATTTGACCGATTTGGGTATCAATAATTTTAATTTTTCACCCTCTAAGCTCTCACCCTTTAATATACATCTAGTGATGAAGGTAATGTTGGGCACCTGGATCACTGCAGGCTTTGTCACAAATTCATTTCTGGGTCTCGGTTTTATGTTTGGACGTTTGAAAGCATACTCTGATGTTAAAATGAGACCATTAAGGTTAATGCATAATTTTTTTTTTCTGTTTTTTTTTTATCAAACTTTCCTTTTCAATGCATAGGAAGGTTAAGAGATTTAACAAGTGTTCTAATTTACTGTTTTTTTTAACACTTACACACATCTTTTTTCTTTTTATAACAGATATATGAGATATAACAGAATTGCTTATAGTTTGATATAACAACTTATAGTTTTTACCAATATTCTCATTTTTGAAAGTGTTTTAATAATTAATAAAACAAATTTAATTAGGTATTTTAAGGCATTTTCATAAACCCAAACATTTCATTTTTCAGATTAACAAACTAGAAAAGGAACTTGAAGAGAAACGGCGCCATATCAACACTCTAGAGATATGGCTTTCGAGTGTAGATGATCTGCTAAGAAACAAGGTAAACAAAAAGAATTTGGTTCTATCGTTTGCTGTAAAATGACAGGTAGAGATCTAGCTGATCAGTATGTCTTTAATAAATTTTTTTTTAAAGTCAGTTCTTATTTTAAAAACTCTGTTCCCACTTTTAAAAAAAATTGCTGCTTCAATAAAACTGATTTCTTTGTCCGTTTCTTTGTGCTTTAGTGTTTTTATATCTTTTATTTGAAGACATTTCAGCATTGACAGAACATGTAAAGACTTTTTTATAAATTTGTTTTATGAAATGTTTGACTACCTTCCATTGTCCACTAGAACAAACAAACTGACCGAGAGATGGTGGAGCAGCTGCAGCTTGACCTGACCAAACTGAGGTCGGAGCTGAAGAGAGTGGGCTTCAGGCCTGAGGGTGACAGCATGGATCCAGCTGCTCTTAGAACTGAATTGGAGCACAGGGACAGGGAGATTGTGTCTAAGGTAAGCGCAGATGCGTATGTCTTGTAGATTTGTAAATTTTTTTATCAAACCGGAAAAAACCTAGGTACGAATCAAAAGTGCATACATATATATATATTTAAAAATATATATATATATACATGTAATAATAATTCTTACTAATATGTGATATGTTTACTATAGCTTTAAAAAGAATTTTTTATTTACTGAGTTAAGTTCTTTGTGCTTCAAACTCTCATTATAAGATTTTATGCTCTAAAGCAAGACCAAGTTCTCAATATGAAATCGTGTGCCTCAAGGAAAGATTTCATCTCTTGTCATTTCAATTCTGCATTGTACCACACACAAACAAGATCAGGTGGTTTTATTTCAAGTAATTGTTCAAGCTAATGGGATAAATGATATTATGTATATTTAACAAAATAACTAATTTTTTATGAAATGAATGCAATATGAATATATATTTGAGTGACATTTTTTTAAAGTAAATGCAGAGGGATTTAATTTTTTCTTGAAGGAAAGAAACATTTAAATACAGATAGAAAAATTGATAAAAACACAGAGATGAGTTTGGTATCCAAGAAACCTGATTTGACAAATTGGATTCGAAATTTGACGGGTAAACTTGATTTGTCTTTACTTTGTTTTATTGTTACTTTACCCTGAGCAGTCTTTATCCTTAGATTCCTCTTATGTTTTATAGATATATCATTTTTTATAATGTGTTCCAGGAAGAGTATGTTAGATTTTATTAAAGCATACCTTGTGGAGGCCTCGGCTAATGTGTTCCAGGTAAGGACTTTTGATGTTAAATCACCTTATGATACTCCGCATTTGATTTTACAAAGCTATTCCCTTGACTCAGAATTATTAAACCCAGGAGACATTAAGATAGTAATTATAGATATTTTGTGGTTACAGCGTAATGAGGTGCAAACCTTGGCCCAAGAGTTACGCAGATGCAAGGATGAGTGCCGCAGTATCGAGGGAATGAGGCGCACTGCTCTGGACTCCCTGAGGACTCTGGAGGAGGAGGTTGTGGAGCTTCAGGAGAAAGAGCTTCAGCTCACGGAGGCTGTAGAGGAGCTGGATGAGCTCAAGAACAGGGTAAGAGGAGACAGAAATCAATGTGGATTGACTGTTTGCAATTTAACACTTGAACTGCCTATTTCAACAATGAAATATTCTGCGGTGACCTATGAACTCACAGAAATTAGGAAAAAAATTGTACTTTATTGAAATCTTTATCAATTTCTAATAAAGGAAGGACAGTATAGATTTTGAAGTCAGTCAAAATCGACATATGACCGCAGTTTGATTGCTGAAATAGATAGTTCTAATGCTACTAGCATTCTACAAAATTTATCCTTAGCAGATATTTGTGGACATAAAGATAAAAATATTGTATTTTTGTGATAATTGCTAATTGAATTTATTGAAAGATAGTCTAATAATATTCCTAAAGTATGTTATGTTGCAGATTTCTACGAATATTTGAAGTGCTGTTTAGAATTTTGTCTCGTCTTGTGATACTGCTAATATAGTTGCAATTAAACTGACATGGGTTCGCTGGTCTGCTCTAGTGATGAACTTGCATGATGGGTCTGGTAGCTTTAATATAGTGATGATAGAATGATTAATATGACAATGATTTCGTCATATTGAATAGAATTTGTCTATATCATGGAATCATGATGTATCCTTAAGTCCTATCCACAAGTTGAAAACTGTGTCATTAATTTCTTGTAGAAAATATTTTAATATTAAAAAAAAAAAGAGCAATAAAAAGAAAAACACCAAATGTGAATACTGATTTTTATATGTATAACAGCCAAAAAACAAAAAGCTACGCGGAAATGGGGTACTCCAACACTAAGCTTTGTTGTTAGCTCAACCCTTGTCCATTAGTCAAGCAATAAGTCAAAACCCTGTATGCCACATTTTGGTTCAATCTTGATAAAAAAGCATCTCCTATACAAACCACACACCATCGTGCTCTTTCTCATACACACACACACCTGCACACCCACAAACATCTCTATACACACAACCCACCCAGTTCGCCAGCCAACGCCAAGACCTGCGCCAGGTGCTCTCGGATCGCACCGACCTTGAGCTGACCCTCCAGAAGACAATCTTGGAGCGCGACCACTTGCGGGCAGACCTGCTGGAGGCGCAGGGAGCCCGGGATGGGCTGGCGGGGAGGGTGGAGGGGGCGGAGGCCCGAGCGCTGGACCTTGAAGCGGTAGATGCCAGATGCAAGGCCTTAGAGAGCAAGCTGGACAGCCTCAACGAACTGCTCATCCAGAGGGTATTCACTGGGCACCTTTGCTTGATCACAATTCACAATCCACAACTCACACCGCCGCAAGGCTTTTTATACTTCCTGCCTCTTATTTGTGGGCTCATTCTTTTTTATATTTCATCACTGAAAATATGGGTCACTCGGTATTTTAGTATAATTATCACTTGGTTTATATGCCTGCAAAAAGGAATACAGCCTTTCACAGACATTAGTCTTGATGTTTAGTTTACATTTTTTCTGTCCTAATGAGTTGGAATTTACTGCATGCTTGTCATTTTTATTTTCTTTGTCAAACAATCATGAAAGTTAAGAATCATTTTTGGATTTAAACGGTATACACTAGATTCTATATGTTTTGACTAGCATGACTGCTATATTACTTATATAGGATTTTTTTTTAAGTATTAGATAAATGTATCCAATATTCATTCATATTGGAAAATAACCAAGAACAAATATTTTCACAAATTTTTGAGTCACGGGAATCATGTTCAGAGATGTTGTAGTAAATCATAAAAAGCTGTTTTTACCAGGAACCACTAAACTGAGTGCAGCAATTAATTTCACTCATTTAAAGCGTAATGGTTCTGCTAAATCAAGCCAACAGCTGGAAATGTCTTTCTCGTGACCCAGTGTTTTTTTTTTTTTTATTCCATCTTCAACCAATGAGAAGATGAACAATCTTTTTAGCATGCATGGTGCTTTTTAAGCTTTAGTAAGTAGATTTTGAAAAGTTTATAACAATCTTTATGGTAATGCTTTGCTTTTTTCAGGTGGAGGGAAATTAAAATTTTTTCTTAATTTCAGGTACTACAAACGTCCTACCTCAGTTGTCGTATTGTCAAATGAGATGAGAGAAGAGCAACTATGCTCAATTAAAATTGTTCTTGCTGTTTTAGAGTCAGTATAGTGCATAGCCTTAATATGAAGCCTAGGATTTCTAGAACAGCTTTGGATTAGCTTTGTAGTCTACTAGATATGCATAAACTGATGCAGCTTTTATATCATGTGGTCAAAAGAGAGTTACTTAGTTGAACAAAAGCTCCCTTGCCTTGCATGTTTTACTTCACAGTTAAAGAGTTTAGACATTGACAAAAGCACATTGTCTATGTCAATCTCGCCTAGAAATAAAAAAAAAGTATACCAAGATGGGATGTATTAATTATTTTTTTAGTTTTATTTTTGTTTTGGTATTCACTTTACATCTCTCTTTTGTTTACTATATACAATCATCTTTTTGCTGGTGGTGCAGTGCATGTTATTTAAGCTAAAAATTCTATTTTACTTATGTTCCTCTTCTATTTCTTTTAATTCATACTGATGAAAAAAAAGTTTTTGGGTTTTTATTATGATCCAAGTAGTTTTTACATGTTTATCAATTCAGAAAGATGGAAAAGGAGTATTAGAGTAGAGATTTTATTCAAGGTTTTTAAACTATTTTTTAACTTAGAACCGCATTTAGACTTTTCAAAAGTTTTGTACGAAAACGTGAAACTTTATAAAGAATTTTTTTTTAGGCTGAGATTTTTAAAATGAATCAACTGAGAAAAAAATAGTTTTGAATGGTGTGTATAGTCTGGAAACAGTCTTGATTTTTACAGCTAAATCACTTAATGAAATTCTCTGGTTGCAATTTAGAGAAAGAAAAAGTCTACTGTTTGACTATCTATGAGAGATTTTCTTTAGCACTTTTGTATTTGGTAATTATTATTTTTAATGGTTTTCTTTAGTAATACAATGTACTTTTTCTGATTTTTTAAAGAGTTTTATCAAAGTAGGTCTACAGAGAGGTTCATGTCTAACTAAATTTGATTTTTAGGTGATTGTTTCCTTAAAATCTCTCTATTGTGTAAATGACTGTTAATGTATAAAATTGTAATTTTATCTTTCTATGAAACAGACTGAGAAGACAAGGGAGGTATTTGAGGAGAACTTGCTGCTTAGAGAGAAAGTCCACCAAGGGGAGCTAGAGCTCAGGCGACTGCGTGGACTGTGTGATGACTTCAACAATTTGTCTGCCAGGGTGAGCTGTAGATCAGGGAAATTATTTCACTGTACTTTTCTCCCTCTTTCTCTCTTAATCTCTCGTCCTTCTCCCCTTTCTTACCTTTATTTTTGTATCTTCACTATCCCTCTATAATTATGTTTTTTTTTTTTTTTCTTTTTCTCATTTCTTTCTTAGTGGTGCCCTTTTGAAAATTGTCTGTTTGCCATTGGTAAAAGCTAAGTTTTAATACCAGAATTGTCTTTTACATGAATGTCATAATACCTTTTTTTTTTCTATGTTTGTCTCTTCTTCCTCTTTTATTTAGTATGAAGAGCTGGAAAGTCACAAAGAACAGGCTGAGAAAAGGCTTCACCCTTTACAGGCACAACTGGAAAGACTAGCTAGAAAGTGCCAGCAAAAAGTATGTACCTTATGTAATACGTAGAATTAATTTTAGTGGGTTGCATGCATTTTTTTGTGTGCTTGTAATTTAAGAAAAAAAAATGTTAGGGAAATTGAATGTTATATGATATGATTTCAGGGAACAACAGTTTGTAATTGTGAAATTCTACCACTATACTTCTTTACAACTAGTAGATATATGCAGTGCTCATCAGCATGGTAAATCAAACTTTGTTTACATGCAAAGACATTTGGAATTGGAAAGGTGTTTCGGAGGGAACACAATCTGGTGAATAAGCATTCGACTGTTTGACAAGGCAAAATAATTAGACCAAGTGAAATGGGTATCAATTCCTTTTATATTGAAATTAGAAGTATTATTAATTTTACTTTGCTATAAGTTTTTAAAAATCTGATTTTTTTTTAAATCACAGGACATGCTACTACTGGATCTGGGAGATGAATTGAAACACAATTCATTTAGACAGTCAAGGGCCCTGGATGAACTTCAGAGGATGGAAAGAGGGATGAACCTAGAAGAATACAACACTGTATGTCTTTCTTCTTCGGCAATTATGATAAAAAAAAACGCATGATCTTTTTTTATTTCTTTTTGATTATTAATGTCAATTTTTATTTTCTATTAAATTTGCCTATCAATTTAAATTTTATTGTTTCATCTATGTTGTCAAAATTTAAAAAAATGTGTCACAGGTGTAGATTTGAAGGGTCAACCTAGGCTTTCCACACTGTTATATGTGATAATTTTTGTGCCAGCCGCATCCACATTTATTAATGTGTCTCACTGAACAAGATACTAGAACCTGCTTTTAACTAGCTGTGCATAATTTTAACCTAGAATCTTTATATTGTGTATAGAATATCACTATTTAAATAGTTGATTGTACTTTATTATCACATTCACTCATCCACAGGACTTCCCGCCACTAACAAATGGTCTGAACTCACAAGCGCCTGAGCCAAGGAGGCCACATCACAGCCGATCATCGTCCATGGAGGAGCTTGACTCCCACTTAAACCCTTTTGTTACGACCAGAGAGCGAAGGAAAAGACCCACACCTTATGTGAACAACCGTCCTCGCTCTGCCGATGGAATTTTGGGGTCTAGTGGACCCGATCGTAACAGTCCGGATTACCATCACCATGCTCAACAAGTTGGCCCGTTTTACCAGATGCCCAGAAGACCTATGGGTTTGGAGAACGTTGAGGGGAAGTTCAGAGTGATAGCAGATTACGACCCATCCTTGTTCTCCCAGAGTGGAAGACCAGGCTTGGAGTTGGAGCTTGTTGAGGGAGATATTGTCACAATCACAGGTGAGAGTGATGATAATCATTTTATTTATGTTGACAGTAATGCTGTATATAAGTTGTGTGGGCATCTGCTGTTTTCCTACATGATAAAATGGCAGGGTTGGTTTTATAGTGACTAGGCATATATTTAAATCTTTGATTTAAGGAGAAATGACATGATAAGTATGAGCTGAAACGTTAAAAGAAAAATAGTTTGCAATTTTAAACCAGATTGTAGCCACTCCAAAATGTTACTGCTTTTACTAATTGACATTATGCAAATCTTTTTTATTCCATGTCTTTAGTGTCACCATATATGATTTTTTGTTCATTCTCCAAGAATTTTTTAAGAGCATTTTTCTATCTTCTGTCATAATTTTTTCTTACACGAATGCTTTACTACTGGATACAAAATCAATAGATAAAAACTTTGAATGTTAATTTGCATATATTTTTGTATTCCCTACATTAGGCCCTATGGATCGGACAGGTTACTATGAGGGTGAGGTGAAAGGCCGGACAGGTCTAGTTCCTGCCAACTACCTCCTGCCAGTCCAAGGCTACGCGAACAGGGGTGTGCTACCCAGGCCAGGTGTTGGTGGTGCTCACAGGTCAATGTCTGCCGATCACTCTGCGGACCAAAGTCCAGAGCATATCCTAGACATGTTTAACCAGCTGCAGCAAGGAACCCCCGCTCACAGAACTCAAGGTGAGTGCTTGCTCATGCAAGGAAACTCAAGGAAGTGATGACTGTGCCAATTTATCATTTATTACAGTTTTTGATGAATGAAATGTTTTTTATCTATTTTATTTCACATTGTTAATTCTGTTGATTTTGCTTATATAATTTTAGATTGTTTTCTTCTTGACAGTTTTCTTTTTCCCTATGTCATGTATTAATTTATTTTTGTTGTTGAAATTTTAAATTTCTGTTGGAAATAACTTCGCCGTATAAGATTTAACCACATTTTTATAACTATTCACAACAGAAGCTCCTTAAGCTTTTCTGTGCCTTCTGGATGCTCCTATCCATCATTTTGTTTTCTAATCCTTTAAAACTTGCCGATCCATGTTGCCACTGACCCACTATTTATCTATCTGTTATATAACGAGAACAATTGGCTTGGCCAAATTTTAAAACGCTTACATAAAAAACAGACAACTCATACAGTTTCTTTTGTTTAACAAAAAAACCACCTTAATTTTGAGAAAGACCATTATGCTAGCAACGAGATGATGTTTTCATTCTTGTCCCTTGCAGCCACTAGAACCAGTGCTGCTCCCCAGGAGGCTCGGCTGCCCGCTTACCATCACCAGCGCCAAGCATCTCCCACACCCGACCCTCCCTGCAACCTTCACGTCAGGGAAGGGGATGACGGTGATGGCACTTTCCTGTTGTCATGGCAACCTCCCAAACTGGACGATCACGGTTGTAACAATGGTCTTCAAGTGCTGGGTTATATGGTTAGTAATCATTTCTGCTGTAGTCTATTCCTTAAGCAAAGACTTTGCATAAGTACCGTCATATTAAAGATAGCAGTAGGCCTATAGTTATGTATCTTCAATTCAAACTTCATAGATTTCGTTTATCAATTGCAACATAAAAGCTCTGTTCTTGAATAAGGTGATGAAAATTTCTCATACAATTTTATTGCTGAAAATTGTAAAGTTCAGTTTTCTTATGCGGACCAAAGTCCAGAGCATATCCTAGACATGTTCAACCAGCTGCAGCAAGGAACCCCAGCTCACAGAACTCAAGGTGAGTGCTTGCTCATGCAAGGAAACTCAAGGAAGTGATGACTGTGCCAATTTTATCATTTATTACCGTTATTGATGAATGACATATGTTTTTTTATCTATTTTTTTTTGCATTGTTAATTCTGCGTATTTAGCTTATATAATTTTAGATCAGTTTTTTCTTGACAGTTTACTTTTTCCCTATATCATGCATTAATTTTTTATTTTTTGTTGAAAGTTCGAATTTCTGTAGGAAATAACTTTGCTGTATAAGATTTAACCACATTTGTAAAACTATTCACAAGAGAAGCTCCTTAAGCTTTTCTGTGGCTTCTGGATGCTCCTATCCACCCTTCTATTTTCTAACCCTTTAAACCTTTTCCTATTCATATCTTTATCTCCATGTTGCTACACAATGGTCTATCTCACAGATAGACCAAAATACCACTGGCCCACCATAAAAATCTGTGAATAATTTCCTTATCTATCTGTTATGTAACGAGAAAAATTGGCTTGGCCACATTTTAAAATCACCTACATAAAAAAAAAACAGCCAACTCATACAGTTTCTTTTGTTTAACAAAAAAACCACCTTAATTTTGAGAAAGACCATTATGCTAGCAACGAGATGATGTTTCCTTTCTTGTCCCTTGCAGCCACTAGAACCAGTGCAGCTCCCCAGGAGGCTCGGCTGCCCGCTTACCATCACCAGCGCCAAGCATCTCCCACACCCGACCCTCCCTGCAACCTTCACGTCAGGGAAGGGGATGACGGTGATGGCACTTTCTTGTTGTCATGGCAGCCTCCCAAACTGGACGATCACGGTTGTAACAATGGTCTTCAAGTGCTGGGTTATATGGTTAGTAATCATTTCTGCTGTAGTCTATTCCTTAAGCAAAGACTTGTATAAGTACCGTCATATTAAAGATAACAGTATAGTTATGTATCTTCAGTTTAAACTTCATATATTTAGTTTATAAATTGCAACATAAACCTCTGTTCTTGAATAAGGTGATGAAAATGTATTCATACAATTTTATTGCTGAAAATTGTAAAGTTCAGTTTTCATATTATGATCTCTTTAGTTGTCCCAGTGTTAATGTTATGGCGTGTGTCAGATGGCACTGATCTACCATACCTTCTATCCACTGCTCTACCCCAGGTGTATGTGGACAACCAGGAGTATGAGCAGGTGCCCAGTGCGGGCCTGTGCCAGGTGGTGCTGGAAGGCTTGACGCCGGGCCAGTCCCACACTCTGGCCGTGCAGGCTCTGTGCGGGGGAGGCCAGACCTCACCGCGCGCCCAGCTGCTCTTCCAGGGAGTGCTCAGGACAGAGGGCTACAGCCGCAGTCAGGACCAGGCGGATGGGAAAGAGAGTGGGGATCGCAGGCAGGACAGAGAACATGACACAGACCTTTCCTCGCTGCTGGACAAAGTTCACCATAAGAGAGGCCATAAGCGGAAGGTATGTGGAAATATTTGGACTTGCTCTATGGGAAGAAAAAATGCTGATTGTGATAACAATATATGAAAAAACAGTCACCAACTTGAGTATTCTGAAGAAGGCTCAATAACACAGAAACGTTTACTATGTTAAAATAGTCTTACTGAGGATTTTTTTGTCCTTTTGTTCAAGTTGGTGACAACTTTACCATGTATTATCTACACATATTTTCAGTTACCGTGTGTCTTAATCGATCCTTGAACTTGATATATTAAAATAATTATAGGTGTTGTGTTTTAGCCATTCTATGTATTCTGATTGTGATATAATTATATGATACACCTGTACAAATTGAGGTAATGGAACTCTTATCTGCTACATGTTTTTGGATTAACAGATGTATATAAACTTACAAACCAGACAAGAAGCAAACGTTTTGTAAATAATTGATAATTTTGACCACTATGTTAAGTTTTATGCGGCAATATATGAAGGCCTGGGCATTGCGATGGTAACTTTTTATTTTTCTGTTGTTTTTTTTTTTGGCTAAGATTTTTTCTTCTGGAGATATATTTATATAAATTGTATATGTATATATGTCCAATGAAAAATGTGACAAATGTTTTCTGTTTTATCAACCTGTAAAAAATTCCACTTATCTTATTTTAACTATTATTTTTCCGTGCAGGTCCTTGCTCTGTATGACTACAGTCCAGATCAGGAATCACCTGGTGATTTTCCCTACTTAGAACTTGCCTTTCAGGCTGGTGATGTCCTTACGGTCTATGGAGAGGCGAGGCCAGATGGGTTTTTACATGGAGAGGTGGGGATCTCTATTTATTTGTTTGTGTTTGTTTATACAATAGTCTCCATTAGATCTGCTTAAAGCTATTGTGCTATTTACATGATTTTTAAAGAGGGTTAAGACTAAATGACAAAATAAAATTATTTCTTAAAAAATGTAAAAAGCATTTACAAACATGTGTATAGACTAAGATTAATATGTTTTGAGTTTGAACGACGCAACTGATTGATTCCAATCCTTAATATTTTTTATTTGGCTTTTGTGTGCTTTCAGGTCGATGGTAGGAGAGGATTGATACCCGCCTGCTTTGTGGAAAATGTTTTAGAATCTCCCAGAGGAGTGCAGGTGAGATATGCTTACTTTGAATGCATGTTAGTATATCTAGTTGTCTTCAGCAATTTAACCAGTTAATGAAAAAAGCAACCACTTAGAGGCATTTTAATTTTCCACTTTTAAAGTCAGCTAAAGGATATTTCGAAACTAGAAATTAAAAATGTTGCAGAAAATTATTGTTTTACCGCTCACACTGGCTCTATGTTCTATATACTGAGTAAAAAGAAGTGAATCGAATATAATGGCCCCAGATAGGCGATACACTGACATTTCGGCTTCCATGAGAGAACTCTGTCTACTGCTGGGCGCCCACTTTAAGGTATAGAGCTCCCACCTGAGCAGGCTTTTAAGAATGGTGAAGCAAAGAGGCGGATCACAAGGTGTGAAGTCTAGTTTCTTGGCACGTTTGCTTATATTACTGCTTTCTCTGTTTTGACCAATCAGCGGTATGGGGTATGGCAGCTCCTTTATATATGACCAATAAGTGCAATTTTGGGTGTATGACATTTGCTCTCTCTGTTTTGGGGTATGGCAGCTCCTTTATATGATATGATCAATAAGCGCAAGCTCGGTTGTATGACATCGAGATATGACCAACTGTCTTAAGGATAGAGGGTATCTACTTTCTCTGACCTGACCAACAGGCATTAGGATGTATTGAAAAATGAACTATAACTCATTTATTGATCCTGTTACACATGTACATGCACACACCTAGTGTCCGATCCCAATTAACTTCCAATTTCTTCTTTCTAACACAAGCAAACGTATGCCATAAAACAACAAAAAAAAAACAAACAAAAACAAAACAACTATGCATGCACACTAAATTCACATTGAGTAGATTCTTTACAATTATATAAAATCGAAGAAACTGACCCTATGATTTTACACCTTTGCTCAAACTCACCACGAGGCACTACAGACTTTGCAGCCACACTCCAATAATATATCCACACTCGCTTGTATGTTGGGGGAGAAAATAAGCTTTCCCATCTCTCAGAAAAGCATACAAAATCAGAAACTGAAACGTTTATCACTTCATACTGCATAACCCAGCAAGGTTGATTAAGAAAATAATCAGGCTACTTGAGAAATTGTTGAGTATAGAAGGCGATGAGTTTCCTCAAAAAATAATGTATTTATCTTCCTACTGGATACTCAGAGTTAATATCACCAGTCGAGCTGTTAAGATACCATAGTTATTTATGTAACATCCTCTTCTTTTCTTGTGCTTCAGAGGGTACCAGCTTCTGGGGTAGAGTCCAGGGAAATGACCGTGTGAGAGAACCCACACCAGACCCTAAGTCAACAAGCAGCACTGTGATACTCAAAACCTTCAAAGTCTTCAAAACCACGGGCAATCAAGCCACCTGGATATCTTTTCAGGTGACCAGTACTGGTCGAACAAAAGGTTTCTTAAGCAACGACGGAAGTTGTAGGTATTCAACACTTCTGATGGGCAGCTGGATATATATGCTGAAGGCGAAACTCAATTTACTCCCCATCCCTTTGGTTAGTTTGGTTGTTTTAACTCTGCAGATCAAAGAATATCACATATGTTTATATGTTAATGTTACATAATGTATTTCATATATACATAGATAAGCATTCCTTTTCACTTTTTGTTTGTTTTTTTACCTTTGCTTGTTTCCAGTAACATTTTCATGCTGCTACGTACGTATTTATTATTACGTAAATTATAACAACATACACAAGTTCCTTTTTTAGTTTGTAAGTTTGTAAATACTTTTGTTTTAAATCACTATGTTCCCATTAGAAGACATTGAAATACCCATAAATAAAATATCATTATATATAATTATATATTGTATTTATATATTGAATTAATGAAAACAACAAATCCTTGTGTGCAAAATGTATCGGTATATGATTGACAGACTGCAGATTTTGTCTCCTAACCAACTGTGATAGATGAGTGTACTTAGATCACTTTTATACATCTATTTTGTTACTGGTGTGATAATATAAAACATTGCACTCAGCATGTGGATAAAAGTTATTTTTTTGTTCATGTGTGTTTGCCTTAAAACATCAAATATCAATAATAAGTGATTCAATTTTAAGGTTAACTTTTTAAGAGAAATATTCAGTAGTAACAAAAAGAAATGGAAACTAGATATGTTGCCTCAAATTCCAAATATGTGTCAAATTGTTGTTTTATCACTGAGATGAATAACTGTTCTATGCACAACTTTTTGATAGATCCAAATTGAAATTTAAAAATTGAATGTTTTTCTGCAAATGCAAAAAATGTGAAGTATTTTCATCTGCATTTGTGCTATTAAAACAATTATATTTTTCACTACTATTAATTGTTTTACTTTTTTCTTTGGTCAAAGCAATTTCAAAACTTGTCAGTACACTGTACAACTAGTTGAGAGTTATGTGTGAGTTAAATAATTACTATGTGCTGAAATAAAACCCTAAAACGTCATCAAGACATGCGTAGAATCAATTACCACACATTTCATATCAACAGACAACCATGGCTCATGAAAAAAAACTAAGTGGTAGATATAAAAGTTCGTGTAACATTGATTTGGGTGACACATCTACACCAGCTTTGGTGGAAAGAACTTTTTATGAATGGTTATACATTTTAACAGCATACAATGACAGTTTTAATGGATCAAATGAAACAACAGCAAAAGGTTTATTATGAGCCAGCTTTATTAGTATTATATGGGAACAAAATTTTCTATAAAGAAAGCAGTTATATATAATTGTAGAAAATAATAACATAGTTTTGTATGATGCATATTAAGAACCGAAAAAAAAGCAGAAATCGATTTCTCAATGCAATGAAAAAAATATATAATGTAAAATGGTCATACTGAAAATATAGAAAACAAAAAGTGTAAAATAAACAGAAGTTAGCAAGAAGTTTTGTTCAGCATTTGTGTTCACATTAAATCTCAATGAATCAGAGCCAATATCCACATAAAATTGCTGTTGAAATAACAGTCAGGGAAAGAAAATGAAGACAATTGATACTGCTGAATAAAAACAAACAAAATGGCTATTAAAAAATGTGATTAAATTTTTGTCAAATAATTCATTATTCTAAAAAAAAGCACCAGAAATTCTGACACAAAAGAAACATAAAAATTATATATGGGTCAGGCACACATGTAAAAAAAAAAAAACAAGAACTCTGATAACATTCACAGTGAAGTGTGTCATAGTTTGCATTCTTTTAAATTTGATTGAAAGCGCAATTTAAAGAAAGAAAGTAAAAAAAAAACCCATGAACGTCAAGAAAGAGAAGAATTAAGAATACTTTAAGGTCTTTAATGGCCAACTGATATGGTTAAACAAAAATTTAAAAAGGATTGGGTGGTTAACCAAGCAAACAGATCTTGCAATAAACAAGGAGTATATTTAGATTCATGAAAAGATCTACATTTTGAACGCTCAAACTGCTGCCCTCAAAAGGTTTTCTAATCAAATCATTTCCTAGCTAGTATATTTTATCTCTACAAAACTTTTAATAGTCCCAAGTCTTCTTGAAATTAAAAAAAAAAAGGGTTTGGATTTGCGGCACACCTATTTTCAATGAATCAATTTAATCTTTAAGGTTGAATTTCAATCTGATATAAATTAAACCTTTCATATAGAATAATATCTTTTGGCAATTATGTGTAGTGGTATCAACAAAAACAAAGTAATATCTTTTGTTATGTTTCAAAACATGGACGCATTAATTTAATAAAATTTGATAGTTTTAGTCAGACATCGCAAAATATAACTGCATCATTCACAATTATGGTAAGACAAACACTGATTATACACATTCTGTTTCTTAAAGCACTTGTGGAGAAACAATGTTTGAGCATTATATACTGCGATCATTGTATTTTACATCAGTCTTGAGAATAACATTCTTCTGGATGGAGTGATGATCTGAACCTAGAGTCATTACTACAAAGCTGTCTGTTCTACCTTTTGTCTTAAAGGTTTGATCAACATTTTATTATAATTATTCAACGCAAAACTTCGAAAGAGTGAAGATGCTTTACTCTTTTTGAAGTGAATAAATCTTAAGGAAGAACTGGGCATTTTTACAATTGAAGAAGAAAAAAAGCAACAAAAAAAACCCAATAGCATACCAACTGATCTAACTGTACAAAAAAAAAATGCTTCTTGAGAACTGACATTTTTCAACAGACAATAATTATTATTATTATTTATCCGCATTTATGTCAAGAAATAAACATTGAGGCAGAGTGGTATTATATGCATAAATAAATCAAAGAGTTACAGTAAAAAAAAAATTAAAAAAAAAAGCTTAGATAAGAGGCCCCTCACTTCCTTATAATTGTCCCAGGTTGCCTATGTTGCAAAGCATTTTAAAAGGGGGTTGTTTGTGGTTGGGGGTCTCTTTAGTGGGAGGCTCGGGGCTCGGTCCCTGCCTTAAATTCGACACTGATATGAAGCCTTTCTAATTCTATGAAAGTAATATATTTAGTTAAAAGATTTCATTATAAAAAAAAACTTTTTGTAATTTTTTTTGCAAAAACTTTACATGTTACACTTTTTTTTCCATCTGAATAACTGAAATTTTCAAGTCGGATTTCAATTAGATATGCTCTTTTTAACATAGTACATAAATTGAACAATCCTCAAAAAAGGCTAACTATGTGTAATAAGAATTCAACTTAGTGAATCAAGGAAGAAACGTTGACAAAGCAACCATTACATTGTATCTTTAGCATAAACTAGATACATGAAAAAAAAGACATAATGAGTATTTATTGAAATTAGAAAAGGATTAATAGTTAGGGAATGCTTATTGTAAAACCAGTGTTATGTATGTAAAGCCTAATATAAACAAATCTAATGCAAGTTTAGGATTGTTCTTGCCATGGTTAAAATAAATAGAGTCTATGATGAACAATGAGTGTCACGGTGCGAGCCAGGTCTACTCTGTATCGAGGAACTCATCAGCCACCTCCGTGAGCTCATCTGGTGCGTCACAGTACAGGCGGCGAACGCTGCTCTCTCCTTTGTCAAGCGGAGGGCGCCTGAGAAAACAATAGATGACAAGGAATTTGTTTTTGACAAGCTAACTTTCCACAACCAGCAAGAGGCTATTATCAGCTTTTTTATATATTAAAATGAAACACAAAAACATTGAAGTTTTCTAAGGAACAAGTAACAGTTCATAAGATGTCAAGAAAAGATCATCAATATAATGATTGTTATTTGATCAAAACCAATGTTTTTGTAAAAGAACATTGTTGTTTCTGCCAATCTGTAAATAGATTTTCAAATCATAAAGCAAATGTTTTGAGAAAAAAACCTTAATAATATTAAGTAATGACCTCTATTAAACAATAACAATCCAGTCTTTAATATTTGTTTGTTTGTTCAACCTCCAGCGTCACTATATAGGCTATATTGTAGATGGGCCTCAAAACTAAGATCTGAGAATTTTATGCGCTGCCATATAGAGACAGTGCGGTGAGATCTGAAATCCTGTCTCAATCAGTCACATTATACTTACACCAATCCAACCAGATGGGGACAAAATCTGACATATAAGTTTTTGATCAATAGTGGGTTTCAAACTGGAGACCTCCCAATGGGTAGACCAACTCTACACCACATTTGCCAGTTCACCCCCCTCGATCAACACCTCCTGATATGAAGACCAATGCTACACCACATTTGCCAGTTCACCGCCCTCGTTCAACACTTACTGCACTGGTTTGGGATCAAATGAAATCCTGGATCTCCAGGCCAAGCCAATCTTGCGGAACTGCTCTTCCGTGAGTCGCGCCTCATGGTCCACGGTCGACTCATGGGGCATCTGGTCATCACAGGGAACAAATCTAGGTTTTATTCTACTACTGAATAATTCTTTTAAAATTGGTTTGGTCCTTGGTAATATGACACTTTTTTAAAATTACCAAATTCTTTTTTTTTCTTTTTTTAAAAATTATAAATAATTCTTTTCCCATAAAAAAAAGTAAATTTCAATTATAAATAAATGAACAAAACCTTTTATAAAAAGCATCAAAAGAAGGAAAAAAGTGATTATATTATATTGTTTATTGTTACATTTCACTTAATGATACAATATGGCACTCACATGCATGGGGGGAGAGCGGAAAGCGTAGGATAGAGGGTAGTAGATCATGTTCATGAAGGAAGCAGCATACAGATCTGCGTAGCGCATCACCTGAGAGGCAAAGAACGTCTGACGGCTGCCTGTAAAACCATGACAGAAATACATTTTAACAATATGGTCAGACAGGATATATAATGGCAACCTGTGCTAAAAAGAATTTTAAATGAGAGAGAGAAATTATACATAACTTTGTCTCCCGAATTTTGTGAGGAAATCGGCAGAAATACCAGATTATATAATTATCTTTACACTCTTATCTTGTTTCGTAAACTGTATCAGTGCAAAGCATTCAAAAAAGACATTGCCAATGGAAAATTACGAAATAAGGATTGTCTTTATTAAAAACAGAATTTTTTTTTTACAATATATCATAGTTTTTGGATTATAACTGAAATAAGTTTTTTGAGAATAATGAAAAAAAAGTGCTATCATTCAAATGGACTCCAAAATAGAGGCACATCACTCATTTTAATGCTTCTGTAAGATTGAAAAAAATTATTATTTATTCTGGGACTTTTTACTTAAATCTGTTGTATCCTAACATTCCTGGTTTACTTTTACACCCTTTTAAGAGAAGTAGGACTCTCCTCAAAGATAATAAGCAAAGACAACAGTTTCAACCAATAATATTATCATCTGATGAGGAATGGAATAATAAGACAAAATGTTTACCACTCCTGAAAAGACTTCCCAACATTCCATAGGATTGGTCCATATCATGAGTGACTGCCTGCAAACAAAGACATAACAAATGTTAAAATATATAATTTTTACTTTGCTGATCTCAAAATTGCACATCTTTTTAAATTCCTAATATGATTTTGACAGATGGCAAAGCAGTCAAATATAATGACATTTTAGACCAATTTTTTCACTTTTTCCTTTAGTAAATTGTGAATCTCTCCAACAAAAAAAACAACAACAACAAAACAAATCTACACTTCAGATACAGTAAAAAAATTGTGTTGAGGTCCGAATTTATTGCTAGAGTCTTCATTGTCGTTAAATGTGAATCTTTTTTCTTTCTGTGCCAACATTTTTCTATTTCAGAACTAAAGATATGAAATTTTTATACATATTTAATAATTAATTGAGCCAGTTAAAAGAAAATAATTATATATACAAAACTTTAGTTTGGTAAAATATATAAGAACAGTTTCAGGACTAGGAGGATCTTTAAAACCATAAATACACTTACACGTATGGCTCTCTGGATTTTGGAGATATCTGGCTTGGATACATCACTGCTATCCAAATTTCTGAGAACCATGAGGGAACAAAGTATGAATATAACAGTACTATTATGATTAAAAAAAATAAAAAGCTTGTAAGAAACCATAACACTTTGACTGTACGTATACAAGAAATATCTAATTAACCGCAGTTGTACCTCTTTGATGTACATGTTTTCTTCTTTCATGATTAAAAAAAAAAGGAATTTCATCATTATGTTTCCTGCCTGTGATCTAAGAAATACAAACAAATCCTCCATAAAACTTATTTCAAACCCATGTTTCCAAAACCTTGAGAGTTTGAATGAATATTCTATTACCTAATCCACTAATCTGTGCTCTCAGCATATTTTATAACATAATATACTAAAATAATGCTTGTTTTCCTTTCTTGTTCTTTTTCCCTATGATATAATAACCTAACCACATCATTAAACACTCAATCTTCAAACTTGCTTCACTACAGGACAAACCAGTCCTTACTTATAGATATCAGCAATCTGAGAGTCAAACTCTGAGAGCTTACAGAACGGATCAGTCCTTACTTATAGATATCAGCAATCTGAGAGTCAAACTCGGAGAGCTTTGCGAACAGGTGACTTTTCACGGTCCACACTGAGAGCTCTTGGGCCAGCTCGGGCACGACGAGGAACGTCCTCCAGCCACGCACTTTCTTGGACTTGAGAATGTCTCCAAAGATGTGGTCCCCGACATAGAGGACCTCGCGGTCAGCGGCCACTGTTCCCATCAGCTCGTTGAAAACATTGATGGAGCCTGTCATTGATCAGGAGATGCATGATTGAGAAGTAGAAATGCAGGACAATATAAATGAATACAAAAGGACGCTCTATTTTGTCTACAAAAAATAAAACATGTAACAAAAAGAAAACAGTCTGAGAAGGAAGAGGGAAGCAAAAAACAGTTAATCTGTAACTGTAAGAAAGACTGGTATAGGCAGAAGGAATAAGATAGGACAAAATGGGCTGAGAGATATGAGAGATAAAGAAAGACACACTGAGGGCTAGATTGATGAAATACATTTAACAAGAGACAAAAGAGCAAATTATCAACCCTAATTTTACAATTATTTCCTCATACTGCCAGGAGTTCAGATGAGGAACTTGAGTTATATTTCTTCATATTATATGTATGGCATAAGGAAAAGTATAACAATAGCTGCTTCTTAGTTAAACAAGAATAAAAAAATAGATACCAAACATGTATCTTCTTCCTTGTAACTTTTTTGCACCTGATCGAATTTTCCCTGTAAAGGTTCCCAGGTGCAGCCCTCCAGTTTGCTTAAAAAACAACAACAAACAAAATAAAAACATATTTAAGTACCTTTAAACCTGCATAGACCATACCAATTTTTTATGTCTCCTAGGTTTCGTACTTTGGATAGTAGTAGAGTAACTACATACATGTATTTAAGAATTGAATCTAATTTTAACTTTAATTTGGATAAGATAAACAATTAATATATTGACAGAGTTCTAAATATTCATGAAAATGACGATTGTCATTTTTTAAAGATATTATTTTGAGAAAATGAGGTAGAACAGAAAAAAATCTGAGGAAAGGAATACAACTCTCCTATCCAACTTCTCACCTGATTTACTTCTCGGAGTGCTGTCCCTTCGGAAAAGAACAAAGGTTTTTTGGCATCCACTACGATGAAATCAAAGAAGGAAATCCATGGCTTTTTCTTAGTATTGGACTGAAAGGGGGGAGAAAAATGAATTCAAAATCACAGAAGAAAAAACTGCCTTTCTCTCTCTCTCTCTCTCTCTCTCTCTCTCTCTCTCTCTCTCTCTCTCTCTCTCTCCTTCTCTCTTTATCTCTTTCTCACTCTCTCTCTGTCTCTGTGTGTCTCTCTCTCTCTTTCTCCCTTTCCCTCTCTCTCTCTCTCACTATCTCTCCTGCTGTCTTTATCTCTCTCTCTACTCTCTCTAGAATCAAAGGTGGACAGGTATCAAGACTGATGTCTGACAATTTTATGTGCCAAGAGGGGGGGGGTGCCATGACTTCTGCCTCAGCTGACCAAATGAAACTGACACGGACCCAACCGGCAGGAGATGAAATCGCCAGGGTGGCTCAACCCACGGACCTCCTGCGTTGGAAGATGACGTTCTACCCCTTGGGCTACTGCCCCCCCCCCACCCCCTTGGCTGTCACACTCAATATCTTTCTCAAATTATCTTTTAAAACTATTTATCCTCCCTATGTCTGCTTCTTCGCATTTTACCTCATAACTCATATAAGTCCAGTCTTTTCCTTACCGTTTAAGTGTTTCACTTCAATACTACACCTACTTAGCATTAAGTCTATCATTCTCTTTGCATGGCTGTTCATCATTTGAACCCATAGAAAACACAGGAACGTGTTTGTTAAGTTCTGAACGGACTGTATCCAAAATAAAGATTAGGCAGACAATATAGATTGATTTAGAAAATAAACAACCATTTCCGGGTAACTCACCTCCGTGTCAAACAGGTAGGTCATCAATTTCTGCAACGTGATGGAAAAACAAATAATAAAGGTCTTCATAAGAAGTTTTAAAAGCACATATAAGGGTACTTATTTAAATAGAATTATCAACCCCAATATATGGTGGTTCTATTGCTGATTATGATGTGTATTGCGTATGCACTTTGATGATGTTGGTGATGATGATGATTATAATGATGATGTAGATGAGGTAATTAAAAAACTAAACAAATAGGTATTTTAACTCATTTTTAATCTCGGGACTGTTCTTTCTATATTCCTAAAAATAGACGATGACTCGAGGATATGCCACCTGCGAATTACAATGCATGACACACATGGCTAATTTGTCTACTTAATGAGAATAAATAAGTCCATCAATCACAGCAGACACCAGGTCCTGTACACCAAAAGACATGTACATTAGATTGCAATAGTAAATTAAATAAATGCTCTTTGTGTGATTCATTAATGCCAAGGCTAAGGGTGCACCTGTGAAGGAGGGTCTGGGTTTCATGCCAATTTGGACAATATCTGAGACCAATTACAGAGGATCGGTCAATGCATGCAAGTAACTATCTTTTTACAAAGAAAAGGAAAGAAAAGAAACACTCAATTCTCGGCTAAAACTCAGAAAGTGAAAGGGCGGCAGAATCTGTTTTCCTTTTAACAAGCCCTATTTCTAACCTTTCTTTCCATATGTCTAAATATGTGATTGTGTTAGATTAATTAGAATGTTCCTGGACGTCAAATAGGTATATTTAAAAATTATTTTACTTCTTTCAATCATAGTCATAGCTTTTTTATTTGTAAAATTAATACATTTTCTTACATCAGAATATTTGTAGTCGCTGTTAGTAGCCAGGAACACTTTCTTTCCCTGAGCATGCAATCTGAAAAAAAAAATGTGATAAGAGTAAGAGAAAGAAATATACATTAGACGTTCTATATGATTATTTCTTTCTTTACATAATATTGCTGCTCTTTAAGAGGAAACTTCGGAGCTGTATTGACAGTCGGCCAAATAACACTACAATGCATTATGTTTTTCTGTTGAACATTAGTAGGCAGCTTTGGTGTTTCACAGTAAATATGTGCACCGATATTTTGCAGTTGGCTCAAATGAAGGTGGTATTAAATATTTAGTAAATATGCATGTCTCAAAGGGATTTTTGCTATCAACATCGGTTTTTTTCGTTTGTTTTTTTATCATGTTGACACTAGCTAGTGTGATAAGCATTTTCAAATATCTCAAAAGACTAATGATTCATATTTCCAAATTATCATACAGTCTAGGAGCAATCTTGTTTCAAGATGTAATGCAAACTGTGTAAAAATAGTAAAAATTATTTTGTTCGGTATTCTCCCTTATTCTAACTTAAGACTCGTCTCAGCCGTACAGCCCCCACTTCCAAAGTGTGCCAAGAGCTAAAACAATAAAGCATTCACATTCACATTCAACAAAGCCACAGTTTAAATAACAAACCTAGTCAGGAGAGTGGGCAGTCTCTCATCTTTCACCACATATTTCTTCACATCTTTCACTGTCTCCGTCTTTAGAGGACCCTGTGAACGTTTGAAAAATAATGCAAATTGTAGTATTATTGGGGTTTTTATGGACTTTTTTTCCTCTGAACTTACGAGTACTCAGTTAGTTTAACGACCTAATCATACTGATAAACTAATAATTAAGTATCTGGTCGTGAGACAGGGGGGGGGGTGAGGAGCTTTGGTCTCCCCAACGATCCCTGGTTTGAAAGACCAATCAAAAAAAGGCGGGGGGAAAAAATAAAAAAAATAAAAAATGGGGCGAAAACAGAGAGAGATAGAGAGATAGAGGGAGAGAGAGAGAGAGAGAGAGAGAGAGAGAGAGAGAGAGAGAGAGAGAGAGAGAGAGAGAGAGAGAGAGAGAGAGAGAGAAAGTGGGTACAGGGAAAACAATGCACCGACAAACAGGTAGACACACATATTATCAGGCGTGGTTTCATGCTATGTATTCTTGTCTCTGACTCATAGTCTAGCATTCAATTCTTTCACATGCCAGTCATATACGGATTTACTCCAATGATAATTTTTTTAGAGACTTGGTAGAGAGGGAAAGAAAAGGAAAGGAAGGCCTTTGAATCCAGGAAACATCTGATTCACTTTGATAAATATTTTCATAAGGCAACAAAATTTGTGTTCATCTATTTTCTTTGTGGCCTGATATTTGAAATGATTTCTATTGATTAACACTAAAATCTCCCTGACAACGCAGCAAAGACAAATCGCCTAAGTAACAACATGTCAGCATACCGACGCCGTTCACTATATTATAATTATATTGAGATTTAAAAAAAAAAATTAATTTAGGACGACAGTATCATAAACACAGGTGAGGCAAGACGATGGTGTAATGTATACTACATACAAAAATTCCTACAGTTCAAACATGCCCACGAGACTCCTATCATCACCCCAACCCGACCGTTTAGAGCAAGATCGGTAAACTGTTTATTTCGGTGAAAATGAGGATGTGTAAACAGTTAGGTGGGAGCTTGAGGCACGTTCACTTTGCCACTCTTCCACTGTTCCGTATTAAATTCAGACGAGAAAGTGCGGTTAAAATTCTTAGACTAAAAATGAGGTTAGGACCATCTGGGTCAATTTATAGGCGTACGTGCACGCGTTGGTTAACGTGTCTATTATTTTTCTTTTATAGGTTTCATCTGGTCGGGGATAAAAAAAAATTCTCCGAAATAACAGACGCTTGGGTTCAATCTCAAGACTATGCAGGGAAAAGATGAACATATTTTGTGTTCGTTCTTCGGACAACTAGGTGTGGTTCCAACCTTACCCCTTTCCTGTGCACGGCCTCCATGCAAGTGTCCACGTCATTGTAGATGGATTGGTACGTCATGGTCACATCCCCGTGCTTTACACCCTTGTTGGTTCTGGAAGTATGAAAAAAACAGCCGTTCTTTTATTTAAGTACATTACCATGATTTTAAGTGATTACAAAAAACATAAAAACGATGAATGTAATGGTGATCACGGCGGTGGTGGTGGTGATGATGATGATGATGATGATGATGATGATGATGATGATGATGATGATGATGATGATGATGATGATGATAAGGATGATGATGGTGATGATGGTGATGATGACCGCAACGAAAAAACAATTCTGATGTCAGCGTTAATGGCGATAGTGGTGTATCATGATGGGAAATCGAAGAAACCAACACGGTTGATGATAAACTCACTGGGTGTATTCCGAACTGTTGATGAAGAAGTCAATCAGACACGCCAGGACGTAGATCACTGGTCGAAAAAAAACAACAAAAAACAAAACAAAAATGAAACTAATAATGAGTTGCACATAAGGACGATAACAGTGGAATAGAGACAATAGACATATTTGGCACTGGATTTTATGTGTCTTAAATTCTCTTCACTTCTTAATCAATTGTTCGTGTGAGTGGGGCAAGGGTTACAAAAGATATTCGCGTTGTTATGTATTCTGATATCGCGCCGCTCAGAGTTTGCTAATGTTTATTTATCTTAAGATTTTTTTAACATTAAATGTTTCTAGTTTTTCGAAACCCTTTAAATAACCGTTGAAAACCATGTTCAGTTTAGAAGCAGACAGTATGCCTTTATTACTTACATGGAAGCTCATAGAGGGTGTTGAAGATGCGGAATCTAACCTCGTCCATCTGCACAAACTTAGTAGGGTAGATTGCTTCAATCTCTGATCTGGAAATGTAAATAACATAACTTTTGGGTTAATCATTGTGATCTCCCTCCCCTTTTCTCTTTGTGTGTCTATGTCTACTATCCATCTCTCTACCCTTTGCTACTCTGTCTTTCTGTCTGTCTCTCTGTCTTTTTCTCTGTGTATTTCTCTCTGAATTCCCCCCTCTCTTTCTATCTCTCTGTCTCTGTCTCTGTCTCTCTCTCTCTCTCTCTCTCTCTCTCTCTCTCTCTCTCTCTCTCTCTCTCTCTCTCTCTCTCTCTCTCTCTCTCTCTCTCTCTCGCTGTGTATATAATTAGGATACGAGGCGATAGAACACCGAATAAAAGACATGTGCCTGAGTCTCCGAATATCTTAGAACTCAATCATACATACTGATCAAGATGTGGTAAACGTGGACATGTTAGAAAGAACGTCGAAAAGATTAGGCTTTCTTGGGAAGTTATAAAACTAATTTAAAATAGGCGTAATCAATATGTGATATGACGTGATTTCGTTTTATTATAAGCTTTGATACATCAGCCGTTTACAGGAAAACTAAAACAGCTACGTTTTCAAAATGTAAGGCAAACGGTATAAAAACGTAAACTACAACATTGTGATTGCGTAGCCTTGCAAAAATCATTTTTAATGTTGAACTATCTATTATCATTCTTAATACATTTCTTGCGAAGGAAAAAAGAATCTACATACAAAATGCGTCGCCTTTTGTTTGATCTTTAATAAAATTTTGATAAATGTTTTTGGAAAGTGGAAAGCATACAAAACGAACAAACAATTGCTTATGCTTTTGAATTTTTAACTTGTGAACTAATATCTTCATTTTGTACACTATTAAATATTACATAAATATCAGAAAGGAACTCCACATGACTAGGAAAATAGCTGCGAGACTATCCTTTTGCTGGGAATAAAGAGAACGTTTTCTTTCAAGTTTTCTAGATCAGCTGTAAAGCGCCAACTTAAAGTTCTGGACGATTAACATCGCGTCGTGTTAGTGACGCTAACAAGCATCTTCAAAGCATCGAGTTCTTGGCACCAGCAAGAGCAGGAGCGCCGGATGGCAGTGGACCAACTAGGAACAGGTTTTGAGGGAAATACAAAGATGCAGGTTGTGGGTATGTATTTCAATTTTTGTAGAAATTCGGCATAGAAGTGGCGTACTGAGACTTATTGTTAACTAACTTCGATTTTGGCTAATTTAGAAAGATAGATAGATAGATAGATAGATAGATAGATAGATAGATAGATAGATAGATAGATAGATAGATAGATAGATAGATAGATAGATAGATAGATAGATAGATAGATAGATAGATAGATAGATAGATATAGATAGATTGATAGATAGACACAATTTATAAATAGATATAGAGAGATAGCACGATGTAAGGAATTAATGAAATAACTGGAGCAAATGAAAGAAATGAGGATGTCATGAGATTGAAACAGGCTGTCAAGTATCACCGCTGTCTATCTGTGTGACAGCACATTGTCAGACGTTAGACAAGGAGCTAAAAAAAAACAACAAACAACCAACAACAAACACAATTTTTAATTTGAAACACCTGTGGTATTTTTTGTGTGCGTTTTTTGTCGATGTTAGGGCTTGTAAAAAAATGATTGAAACAATGTCATAGCAGCTTACAAAAATACACTAAAGAACAGACTGCTTATTGAACTCGCCCCCGTTGAATTATTGGTCCTCTGATTACAGACGCAATTTATCTACCCACTTTTTAAGCTTAATATCCTAAGTCTAAACTCCTTCCGTCTCCATCGACAAAACAGGTGGTTCACTCAATGGCATATTAACAAAAAGCGCGATGAGAGGCAGAATGGAAGACGCACTATAGCATAGCTTGCTGAATAATATTCACAATATAAACATTCTTTGGACGGTTTCTTTGACCTCCCACTTTATCATACTTAAGGTTGTTTTGTTGATGCTCTTGTCATTCATCTCCCACTCCTCCAAGCGCCATCACAAGAGTGGAATTTTGCAATATATATTATTTACTGTGTTACTGGCATTGGGCCAATAGCCATGCGCGTTATGCATGGGATAATTGGAATTCTTCAGCTCTCTCACTTTTATTACGTAAATCGTAGGTCGCGCACTGTACATCCGGGATCACATTTTCCAAGTGAATGGAAGTTTCCTAAGGAGCACACTTTTCTCACGGTGTCAGAGGGAGTGGTAGTCCAACACCAAAACAGTATATAGCAGTACGTGCCATGGTTTAGTATTATGCCCAAGATGATTGCGGTTTCAATTTTGATAGACGCGTTTATCCTGATTTAATGAATTGGTGTTTATGTAAATGATTACGATGCTGGAGAAAACTAATTAAGAAGAATTTCAAACCTAATAATTATGGCAATTGTTAAAGGCGATAAAACGTAATATATAACTGTGTCATGAATATTTCCTTAAAAACACCCATCCGACTCATGATTTTGTTATTTTCGTTGTCAATTAGATGATTTCAACTCAGCAAAATTTTAACTACTGTTCCCTAATTTGTTGAATCAAAACATTGCTTCTACGACAAAGAACATTGAATTCGGGAATGGTAATGGAAAAAAAATCCAACACGATCAATGTCTTTAACATCATTACAACCACCGTTACCATGAAAACCAACGAGTTATAGTTTCAGAAGAAGAGATTTAAAAAATATTTTCTGCATGAACGTCAAACAAGCAGATGGGTCGCCTACGCGATAACTTGAGCATGTGCTGAGCATGTTGATCAGAAACGACTTGTAATTACAAGAGGAGCGGTCGTGTCTTGCTAACCAACCTCCGTGAGCGACATCGCGTTGATATAACCAGGAGATGAATCTCAATTTCTCCTGGCGCGCATGCCCAGGGCGGCCTTTATTTACAGAAGCTACATTGCTGCTGTATACAGTTTGGCCACTGAGTTTACCCAGTGGGACCAGATGAGGACCACGGGGGTGATGCCTGCCGAAAATAGCTGAACCCAGGTGTGGCAGGCGCACTGACAGCCCTGTCAACTCACCTGGAATTCCCGTTAACCGCAAACCTGCCAGCTGCTGCCTGAGTCCAGGCTAGTTACACCACACAGTCAAAGAGTTCCAGAACTGGGCTTCCTCTTCATGGAGGGAAGTAGGCTTATCCCCGCGACTAAAGGCAGTTTTTGCTACTATAAAGTCCCACTTTGTCTGGGTTCAAAGTTTAAAGCGGCGGTGTACTTACTCTCAAAAGTGCCGAGTTTTGCTGGCAGTATGCCGGGAGGCAACTACTTGTCTAAGCTCGGAGCGATGAGTAGGAGATCGGTGCCATCAACGCGAGCCACCTGTTTCCGGTTTGGCAAGGGACGCAAGAAAGGAAAAGGAAGTGAGCCCGCGTCCCAATTAAGAACTTGAAGGCGGATGGCTTGGCAAATTTTTTAATCTGACATGATGCAGACAGCCAGCCCTAGCTGTGGCCTGCAGGATGGGGCTTGCTGAACTATGCACTACGTAGTATTAGGCGAGTAGAAAATAATCATTATATGGTCGAAATTTTTAACAAGCGGACTGTGTCGTTAAGATTTAATCAATTAAATTCCACACACATGCAAATGGGATTGAAGAAGCAAGGAAGAGAGAACATGAACAATTGTAGCACGGAAAATGTGGTTGAGCATGTAAAGGAAATGAGAAGAACAAAAAGGACCCACAGTGAGAGGTAGAAAAAAAAAGTTGAAGCCGAATAAAGACAAAGAATAAACGGCCGTGGAGTGAAATCAGGTTAAAGAAGACACGAATTGGAGGGGAGGGGGAGGGGGGTGCGGTGGCGGCAAAAGTAGGAAAATAATGCGTTGAGTGTGTGTGTGTGTGTGTGTGTGAGAGAGAGAGAGGGAAGAGACAGAGGGGGGCGGGGGCGGGGGGATAGAGACACAGTGAGTAAGATGGCGGGAAAAGGGGGGGAGGGAGGAATGAGGAAAAGAGGAATCGTGAATGTTGCTAATGGTTTATGTAGGCCGAAGAAGATGCAGGAATGGGCGGTAGTCGTTAACCCCGACAATCTTTACATCTAGACCTATGACAGTCAGTAAACTTAAAGAGGCTGCGAACCGATGTCTCGGGCGGAAGTACGATCGCTCAGACCTACTACGCTCGGCTTCTCCTTAACAAGGATGAGTCAAGACAGATGAGCCTGGTCCAGTTTACTGCCCCATCTGTGGAGCCGGAGCGCGCGTGCCAGGCCAGACCCCAGACCGGGTAGACCTGGGATAAATGAATTAACCTGGTTGTGAGTCGACAGGAAGGGAACACAGGACTGGAGGTTAAGAGATACGTTCCATAAAAAATGTTTAGATTCTTTACCTTTAAGTTGTATAATTACAGACCGTTTGAGAAAAATGACAGACAAAGTAATCCGTTTGAGATGCATCGTATGCCATCTCTGGTGAGTGTTGTTATGGTTTGGACTTGTTTTAAAAGTACAGTAAAAAGGTTACGAAATTGGTTCAGGCACACAATAATGTAAATGCTCTTTAAGGTTTCTAAGTCTCTCTTTCGTTTTATCCTCCGACCCTTACCGAGATGGATAATCAGTAAACAGTTTTTTACAATGGCAACCACTTTTGGGTACAGTGAGAATTAATCCTACTGAATCCAGCAAGACCATCTAAATTCTTAAACACTATACTCCTTTCCTTGAAATGTATCAAAGTTGGGCAGGCTTGTTCCTTTACATTGCTTTATGTAGGCTATGGGAAACAGCAGAGCAAAAACCCTACACAGAGAAATAGCCTTCAAAGTATTATTGGCAAACGGTTTCTGTTTTCGTTCTCTCTCTGATTTAACGTGTGATGAGCAGTTCTATTATTTTGTGTTTAAGAGAGAAATATCTAAACTGCATTTAAGGTGACTTTAACTCCCATTAATTGAGGTATATAAACTTTTAATATTCCGTATTTTTTTTAAATATCCTGAGAGGGCACCGATGCTTTGTTGTTATTTATGTTCAAGGTAATATCGCCAGTTCGTAGAAACATTGTAATTTATTGTACTCAAGCTTTTGGATCATGGATTCGTCTTTTTTTTCTTCACCAGGAAAAAAACCAGCGTGATAAATAGGGGAGAGAAAGGGGTGGAAGCGAGAGTAGCCCCAAGTTGTGTGTACTGTTCCTTTTAACACTTGCAAGTGTTTATTACGGTTATGTGCCTTAGATCGGAACTTTAAGTAAGAGGGTTTCGGGAAAGAGAAGAAACATTTAGAAAGTATAAACTGTCCTGCCATTGCTTTGGAAAACTACTATTATGCTACTTTGTTCTATCTTTAAATATCTTACATCTTCTGCAACCCTAAATTTCTTTCGCGATTTCCAATCTAAAACATATTTTCCCTCCATTGCTTTTCTGTTCTAGTATATACTAAAAAATATACGCTATTTTAAAACAGAAAATATCTGGTAATGTTGCATACACAGGTACGTGTAACATACAAAAGTTTATATATAATTATATAAAGATAACTAGATAGATAGATAGATAGATAGATAGATAGATAGATAGATAGATAGATAGATAGATAGATAGATAGATAGATAGATAGATAGATAGATAAAAATAAACAATAAAGGACTGTATTCGTTTTGCATCCGCTATACAGTACAAAGAATTTTTAAGGGCGGATGGAGAAAGAAAGAAAGATGAAGAGAGACAGAAATAAAGAAAGAAAATGAGAGAGAGAGAGAAAGAGAGGCCTATATGTAAGGCTTTTCCCTCCTTAATCACCTTTCATCAAGGCATGCCGGAGGGGGAAATCGCAAATGCTGAGAATCACTATAGATGAGAGAGAGAGAGAGAGAGAGAGAGAGAGAGAGAGAGAGAGAGAGAGAGAGAGAGGGAGAGAGAGCGGATAGCGGGGGGTAGACAGAGACAAGAAGATGCATATAAATAACGAGACTTAGTAAAGGAGAAGTTGTCAGAGACAGAACTCATATCGTTGGTACCGGGTAGTAAAGAGAGAGATTAACGGAGTACAAAAAAAGGAGGAAAGAGAAAGGAAGAGAGAGAGAGAGGGAGGGAGAGAGAGAGAGAGAAAGAGAAGTCTGTTCCAGGGGCGAACTGTCAAGGCAGTCTACGGTCTTCTGTTTTTCACACTCACAAATTGAGAATTTATTCACTCCAAGCTGCAAAATTGGAAATTTTTTTTAACCGAGTCATGTTGTTTATACCCAACAGTTCTTTACCAGAGGAAAAAAAATCACATTTTTCTATAAAGTAAAATTAAAGAAATATAAGAGACTCGAGACATTTCAGGGCCTTCTCATAATAAATTTATATAAGTTAACTTTCACCAGAGAGAACTAAATGAGAAAAAAATAATTCAGTTAAAAGTAGAATATTGTATTGCATACTTTGAAAGTCTTCCTTGCTTTAGGTTTTGTAGGTATTCAAAAACTTTTCTTAGCTTTCGCACTAAAAATTAGCAATTGAAATACTTAATAATCATGTTTAGCAATTAGCCGCCCCCAAAATATATAAGGTACCAGTAAGATATGGTGATTCAGTCCTGAAGATAAATTGGTTGGCAGTTACTGCGTCAAGCGTCTTCATCACATTTCAGATGGGGCAGTAAACTGGACCAGGCTCATCTGTCTTGACTCATCCTTTGTTAAGGAGAAGCCGAGCGTAGTGGGTCTACATCTATGTACTTCCGCCCGAGACATCGGTTCGCAGCTTACTGACTGTCATAGGTCTAGATGTAAAGATTGTCGGGGTTAATGACTACCGCCCATTCCTGCATCTTCTTCGGCCTACATAAACCATTAACAACATTCACGATTCCTCTTTTCC
>RQTK01000557.1:304339-324193 GCA_003991915.1 Elysia chlorotica | reverse complement strand
AGAGAGAGAGAGAGAGAGAGAGAGAGAGAGAGAGAGAGAGAGAGAGAGAAAGAAAGAGATTTATTCTACAAGTTCATGTTTGTTAGGTAAGTGAAACGATTTGGAAACGCGAACTTTATATTTCCAAAACGCTTGGATGACTTAAACATGCAAATTTATGTAATTCTTGTTTTCAATCTTCAGACATGATAAGTAAGCACTTTATCTGAAAATTTGTAAATTGCTCCATTCAGTTATGGGAAAGATTGACTTGCATCTACTCCTCAACGTATCCTCTATAAAATTGCTGTCCTGTTTCTTTGTGCATCATTCTATCAAGCCGGTATGCATGCATAATGTGTCCTATCTAAATTATTGTTGCTTTATTGACACCATTTTGCCTTTTAAGTGATCGTTTATGTCATAGAATATTATAATGATAATAAATTCGAAACGAAATCCTTCGTTTCTTTTTATTTTCTACTAATTTATGGCCTAGGTTATCACTTTATTTCCTAAACCGCGTATGCATTAACTTATTTTCATTGATCAATCTGTCATGTGTTTTAAATATTTAGTGTCACTGAGAAATTCTCTGGCTTTCCTACTTGGATTTTTAGGCTTTTTTTAGTTGAGCAGCAAAGCTAACAATAAAATAGTTTGTGAATATTTTACTTACTTGTGTACTCCATAAAATAAAATAAATATTATCTCCATTGAGTTACGAACAAATTGAAAGCGTTTACAATGATGCAGTGCGATTCATCTGCTCTATAAAATTCCTTGCTCAATCGGCATCAGTGTTATGGGAACGGCTGAGGAGTGCTCTGTTTCAGTCTGTGTGACAGTGCAGAAAAGTATCAGACATTAGTCTTTGGGCTCGCGCGCGACATAGCCTGGTTGCTGGCGATGGGCGTATTTTTATATCCTACTAGTCTATACAGTTTAAAACTTTGGTACTAGATTACACACATAGGTGTTTCCGATAGAAGCTCATTAACACCAAGAAGGCCTGTAAAGAGTAAGCCTCAAATAAAGTGTATAATGGTATTCAACAAGAAATCTGAGAAAACTGAGTGGTACATGGAGGTTCAAGCAAGCTCTTTAGTCAGGTGTTGCAAATCCGTAAACCACATATTATTTCAACCGGATTTTCTTGATAACATTTTTTAAACGATTTATCAATGAACTGCAGACAGCTTACTGAATATCTAATAGGAACAAAACGCCAGCTTAAAGGCAATAAATTGAGTTATCTTTTAACCTACAGACGTACATTATCAGAATTGTTGTCTCCAAAACTTTAGAGGAAGACGTTGGACGAGAAAATAATTTCTATCGCTAACTTTTTCTTACAGAGTTGCTGAAGGTTTTTCAACTTTTTCTGAATGTGGAAAATACATCCACCAGGACATCGGCTAGGATTTGAATAAATCTTGGGATGGCCACTTTTGCCTATCCAGCAGATCAATTGAGGCAAAGAGAGCGTATCCGCGAAGCATGCAACCTCCATTTCCTACCTTACAGGAGCGGCGTTTCTACTAAAGTGGGCGCACTTTGTTAAAACAAGGTTCAGGCGTGTCTCGCAAGCTTGAGCAGAGTCCTCAAACCTAGGTCATCATGAAAAATTAAGGCATGTTGACATAAAAACACGACCAGAATATTTTAGAACAGCTGACACGTTAATAATTTATCATATAGAAATCAACTGACATTAGAAAATGGTGCCGGTTTTCGGTTACTCATCAGATTATCTGTATCAGGGTTGCATAAAACAGTTTATACTATTTCAGACCTATTTTGCACTAAATATTGTTCGTTCAATCACAGCTAACCTGTTAACCGATCCGTCAGTAAAATACATTCTCAACTCTAAAGCAAAACATCCATTTTATGAATTATAATTATAGCAAACACCTGACCATAGTCATAGCCCAAATATATAATATTATACCATTTTGTATCTATTCAAGAACTGATTGGTTCGGGTTTGAATCCTGAGGAGATTACCATGACAAGAATTCGCACTGAGGCACGGCACAGCGTGACGGTTAGTCATTACCGCAGAGTCTCCCCCATTCTTCCCGCGGCGTTTCTCAAACTCTAAGCATTGGATATCAAACTTACGAAACCAGCACACGTCATTGAGAACAGCACACGTCATTGAGAACAATGCTGGAAGAGAGAATATGAGATCCGATTCTAGCGACTCTCGGATCTGCGACTCGGATTTCCCTCAGGATCTTGGCGCGGATGTGATGCAGACTTACTTAACATGCGACGGACAGTCGGAAAGTCATACCACAGAGATAATAGTCATGTAATACATAAGACCATTAATAGTTTCTGCCATATGATATAATTATGTATGCGTTCTCTTTTTCTGTACTGTGTTGAAAAGAACCTCAGGCATCCCTCTTGATTCCATATATCAGAATAAATCGAAACAATGTCTTTTAGTTTCTGAAACATAACTAATAAATAGTTTTGTATTAATTTTATACAAAACGACTATACAAAATCCCCATTCCTTATGAGAATAAGAGTAATTTCTATCGTTATCGAAAGGAAGACAGCGTAAGGAAGGTAATGAAGTTAGAGCAAACGAGAAATCTAGTTTGAAGTTTTAAAAAATATTATAAAGAGAAAGACCAAATCCTTTCTTATCCTGATTTCTTAACATCCCTATGTCTAAACCCCCAAGTCTTTTTAGATAGTTTTTGCACAGGTTTTACCACATGATATGATGTCTCGCAGAAGCAAAACACGATATAATAGTCATCCAAAATGTACACGTTCAAGGCAAAACAATCTTTTCCTTCCCATGACAGCAAGCTTAAAACGCTTTCACCATTGATATTTTCTATAATCCATATTGAAAAGTTCGACGCGCATGAGAAAAATACCTGCTCTATTCCTGTTCAATCAAATTACAATACTTGAGTTTTCTAACTCGTGGCCATATTACACTATACGAGCACATTTTTTTTCGGAAAGAAAATAGATGCTCTTTGTACACTTTCGAAGGGCTGTTTAGATATCTGCAAAACTTCATATCCTGTGGGTTTTACTGTCGGAAAATCTGAAATCCAATGACAAATCCTGTTCTGATGACGAATAAGCCACAGGGAAGCATTTTTAAAGTGTGCTCAATATATTAAATGTTTTGAAAACGGCTTACATTTTGTTTTGAAAATATGGCGAAAAATAAATTAAAAATTAAAAAGTTCTATGCATTTGCAAACAACCTGGATAAGAAAGCATTTACAGACCTTACTAAAAATTTTCGGAAATCCATCTCTGTATCTCTGTCTTTGTCCTTGCCTTTATGCCTGTCTAGCTGACTTTGAATCTGTCTTCTTTCTGTAGCTGTCTTTATCTCTCCCAAAAGTATTCCCATTAATCCCCTTAAAGCTTTGCACATAATGTTAACAGACATTCGCTAAAGCTAATGTCATGCAACAACATCAGATATTCACGATTTACTTTCTCGGGGCCTACAACTAAAAACGTCTTATTTGTCAAATGAAAAGCACAAATTTTCCACGGTTAATCCCTCCTCTTCCCTCTCCTCCCCCTTTTCTCTCTTCCTATCTTTCTCACTCTTTCTTTTTGTTTCTATCTATCTCTCTTCCACTCCCTTCTCTTTCCTCTCTTCCTCCCTCCACCTCCTTCTTCTTTTTTTTCTTCTTCTTCTTCTTCTTCTTCTTCTTCTTCTTCTTCTTCTTCTTCTTCTTCTTCTTCTTCTTCTTCTTCTTCTTCTTCTTCTTCTTCTTCTTCTTCTTCTTCTTCTTCTTCTTCTTCTTCTTCTTCTTCTTCTTCTTCTTCTTCTTCTTCTTCCTCCTCCTCTCCTCCGTGTATCCCCTCCTTTTCCACCTTCTCTTCCACCTCTTCTCCTTAAGTAAATCACGCAATTGTGTTTAAATGTGCTGATTACAGTTTAATTTTTGTTTCTTTCATTCAGCCCAGCTGTCGGCCTCTTCCAGCTCCCTATGTCTACGCATCCCCACACCGGCCACAGAGACACGCCAGGGTCAGAATGGAGGGAGGCCTGGCCCTGACAGATGGGGCTCACGCCAAAAACCTCCAGAGAGGTTGAAAAGCGCTTAGCGCTACCGGTGCTAAGGCAGTCACCGGCAGCGTTTCGTTGTAACATGAAACATAGCGTGCAGAAATCTCGGGGTGGTTGGGCCCACTCATCCTATTGCAATAAGGTAACTTAGAACCCTATATAAAATTTTCATAGCATACAATTTTTAAAATGAATAGAATTCCTTAAAGACAGGCGAATTCGACACTCAAATCTTGAACACAAGCCTGCTAAATAACTTTGGGACTCCCTTGAAAGACGGTCAATCTTTTTAATAATGTTTTCAAAAGTTTTTCTTTTCTCACATCTTTAATATGAATAAGACAATTTTCAATACCCTGAAATGTTTTTAGGGGCTGGAGATGGCAATCAGATTTCTTCGCACCCTAGTTAAATTTTTCTTGAGCCTTTCGCAGTAGAATGATTATAGAATTTTTTTAAATAAAGACGATGGGGGGAGAGGCCAAATGGACACAGTTTATTAATGAACTCATTAGGGTATTGATGCTCATTTTCCTCCACTGCATCGCAACTTTTATATTCCATCTCTTCATCACATTGAATTTGGGACATAACATTTTCATTGAGTTCATCGGTGGATGCATTACTTGCACAAATGATGGCTCGCGATGACAACCAATGTGTATCAAGGGGCACCTGATTTATGAAAGGGAAGACAAAGTTGATGTGATCTTTCTTTGCTTGAACAAAAAATTCGTCTGCAAATACGAACTGGACAATTTGACCCAATTTTGAGACTCCGAGGACTTACGCAACAGTATTCAGTAGATCAATCGGCCAAAATAGAAGGAAGCAGGCTGCAATGGGCCAGATTAAACCAAAAATCAATCAGAGCTGAACATGATAAAGGACTAAGTGATGCTGTTTATGAGAACCAACGAGATTCATAGGCATTGTTGGATGGGCAAAGCTGAAGGATGACTTTGAAGTGTGCTTAAGTTAAATATGTTTCTTCATAATCCATACCTTCAGAAATTAATTTTTTTTCACAAAGAGCTGTGAAAAATGCTTATAAGACATCGTTGAATCTACACAAAAAAATCTGCGCAAGTTTTGGTGCGTTGCCTTCCAATGGAAGCAGAGATCTAATCCTATGATGAAGCTTCCCATAAATTAATAGTGACAGTAACATTAAATCCTGTTTTTTTTTGCACTTCATCACAACCGATAGATGCCATCGCTAATGAATTGTTGTAAGCCATGCGCAAAGCGATTACGTTTTTATTTTTGTAGTATTCTAGAAGCTTACGAGGTAAAGGTGGAGAAGTTTCTAATTTCACTTTTCCATTTTGGCAGCAAAATAATCTAATAACCATCTAAATGCATGGCAATGCTCACTTTGGATGGGCAGAGCACCACAGCTGTGCTTATTTATAAAAGGTGCATTGTTTCCATCAAAATTTGCTGTGTCTGTAATTCTAGCAGCACATGTGATTGTTTGTTTACGTGATCTATCTGAGGATTTGTATTGTCTTCATCAAATAAATTATGATGTCTTTTTCTATCATTTAATCTTTTTTCTGTCACTTGCCTATTATAAGTACTTAATCTTGTTTTCCTTCTTTGAGGCATTGTCCAAATTTGAATCTCTAGAAAAAAGAAAAAACAATTTTTTTATACCAATACAGACAGTAGATCTAGGTCTAAATATTTTATTTCACTGATTGATTGATGATCCATAACACACACAGAGATATCACAACTGACTTCTGACCACAACTTCACCACTGCTGTCGAATGAAAGGCCATGGCTATTCGCATTTCGATATCTGTTTTTCGCAGAGTTATGAAATCGAAAGTGAATATTAGAATCATAATATATGGTCTAGATCTAGATAGATCTACATAGAAGCTCGATTTAAAGACGGTTTATTTTTTCTTGGTCTAGCTCTAGAATCTATAGGCTAGATCTAATCTACCTCTGTCTAGATCGAGATCTCTACTGTAGATGTAGGTTTAATCGAGATTTTGTATTTTTTAATCTAATTTGAAATTTCTCTGTTGATATCAGAAAAGATCACGACTCTTTCTGGCTTTAGAGTTTATACTTTAGACCGTTTGACGCTCCACTTCCGACTTCCACTTTGGATTTATGCCTAACCGGTATTTCTCGTACCGGAAATCATTCGCATGTCGATATCTTTTTCGCAGAGTAATGAACTAAACATTTTGCCTTTTATTTGCTAAAATCAGTCGTTTTACCTAAAAATATTATTACCGTCAACAATATCGTACCAAATTACCCCAACATACCAAATTTCAGGGTTCTAGATGGTGTAGTTTGTCCGTGATGCGTGGCAGAAAAATTGTCCACCGTCAATTATTAGTAGATGAAAGGCGATACATTATCTGCCTTCAGAGCACTTTCACCGATCAACACTTAGTTAAATACACAGCCTTAAAAATACAAGTTAAAAATTTGTTATATTTTTAAAAATGTCAATACTAACACATGTGACCTATATGAAGAAACAAATGATGCCCAGAACAATGTTAATCTCTTAATGAACACTGGGCCTTTAATCCATGTAGTCAGTAGAAGTTTCCGAGGCGTACTTTTCTTGTTTTAAAAAAGTCTTGCTTTTTATAATTTGATTTTAGTCTTATTTTCAAAAATACCTAAAACTGTGTTTAAAATGAACAAGTAACTTAATAAAACATGAAATTGTTATCCTCTACGCCTTATGAAATTAATAACCAATAAGTCCAAATTTCTACACTGGAAGACATAATTCCAAGCCATGAAATGTCGCAGGACGATATTATTGAATTAATATTCATAGATAAAGAGTTTTTATTCAAATGTAGATTTTTAGTTAGTTAAACATGTTTCTCTAAAGATTTAATTAAATTATATTTAGATTAAATAGAGAAGTTTTAATAAAAATGCTTTTGTATTAAAAGTTATATTACAAACTATCTTACATACTTAGATAATATCAAAATCTAACTCTTAAAAGTTTAAAGTGACTTTATATAATTCACCAAACAATCTTATATCTTTGAATTTAATTAGTCGTTATAATATTTTCTTTGTTCTATAAAATGTAGGGTGATACTGCTAGATATATTTAGATGCGATCTATACGGTTTTTACCTTTATTCAAGATTTTTTCTGGTCTTCTAATCATAAGTCATCAGTTCAATTTCAGGTCTAGATTAAAACAAATTGAAACATAATTAAAAATGGAAGGGTCACTAGATTTAGTTCATTTCGTTCAATATAATTCTAAATGTGTTTGATCCTATTAATTTATCTCTTCTCATTACGTATTATTTGCTTCTATTGACACTGCTTTTACATTAAAAAGATATCATAAATTTGTTATTTGATTGCTAAATGCTACGTTATACTAACTTTCTTATGTTTCATAAAGAAAGCAAATCTTAATGTTCCCTATGGATTTATATTGTTTATCTGTATCCTGAATCACAATTGAATGCTGTCATTTAAGTATATATAATAAACACATTTTTTCCGTCTTCCGGGTTTTAGCTAGTAATCTAGGAAGCATTAAAGCACGCTTCTGTTTGTCGATTAAACAAACAAGCAAACAGAAAGGGGGTTCAGCCCGTCGTGTTTATTATGTCTTTATAATGTCTTTTCACGTTGTACTTAATGTTGAGTTGTTGTTGGTTTTTTTTGGTTAGGTCTCATAATAGATGGCTTTTATCACTTTCCTATTCCATCGATTTAACAGATATGCTGTCTTTCTTTTAGAGCCCTTATGATTCACCTTAGATCTTAGAGCCCAACTGTTTCCACCGACTTGGCAAAGCACTTATTTTAATTGGAAATGCAAAATTGATGGTTTACACAAATTCTGAAATTCTGAACTTTACGCATGTTTTGACAATGCAATAATTTCTTTTCACGTTTGGATATTTCAAAGGATTTGATTATAGTCCTCTTTCAGAGAAATTGAATTATTGAAGAAATATTTATTGAGCAAAAGTATATAATTCTTAGAACCATGGAGTCAACGAATATAAGACATTATGTAGAATCATCAAATGCAGTGGAATATTTAATAATCAGGCTTATTATATCAATGTACAAACGTTTTGTGTAAAATAAATAGAAAATCCATTATAGTAAGAATATAGTTGGAAATTGAGAAAAATATCAAGATACCTTTTTCCCATGTGCCATGAGAGAATGTAAGAAACGTGTTTAGAAATGAATGTCATACATTTGTTTTTCCCGTTTTTTGCCAACAACTATCAATAACAAATCACTCATAGCTTCTTGCTGTTCCATTACCGTAAATCCGCGGTATCCTTGACATCAACCTAGTCTAAGATTTTCTTCTATTTTTAGAATGAACCTTCAACGAATGAAGGTGGTTAATGCGTGTGTTTAATTGGGCTCATAGTCGCACATAGGATTGCGGCGTGATTGTGTTGTCTGAGGTACAAGTTTAGCGGCTTAAAAGCAAAAATAAATAAGTAACTTACAGTCACTTCTTAAACAGTGGGTGTATAAGACGTTTGAAATGATCTAATGGCATTAAAAATGCATACTACATTACTTAAATTAAATAAAAATGTTATACCTTTTAGTTTATGTAAAAGCTTATTAACTATGTACTGTCTTGAAAGTCCAATTAAAAAGCATCGGGCATTTCAACGTCATCTGGATTTTTTAGGAGACTTTTCGATAAAATATATACAATTTATAATGTGTTGCTCGGGTCAATATAGCCCTCAAATATCTTGGACTCCCACAGAATAGTTCTGTAAAGTAGCAATTATTTCTTTACTTGATTGTTGGGTCAATGAAAAGTTTTAAGAACTATTCACTCCACTTTCGTTCGATCACTAACCTATTCCGCCTCGTCACCATTCGCTTCAAACTGCGCCGCGAGATATAATTCTATGGGGGATAGTCTCTGGTCTCTAGAGCCCAGCTTTATTTTCTAATAGCATCTCATCTCTAGGTTTCTGGGCCGATTTCGATTATTTAACACTTAATTATTCATGCGAGATTGTAAGTAGACAGACGCTCCCCTCTTTCCTTACAACCACCAGGAGAGTTATTTACAAGATATGACAGATAAAGTTACATTGATTTGAATTTAAAAAAAAAACACATTTAAAAGATACTAAGCAAGTCTTTATTGTCTTGGGAAGATAGTGAATTTAGAAACAGAACTTAGAAAAAAAAATTAACAATAAAGACATAAAAATAAATGGCTATATTACTATTACTAGACAAAAGGGCGTGTCGCTCCGTGCAACATTGAATAAGTGGATTGTTACTTTGCGCAGCTTTAAACTATTGTTCGAAATCTTTAAAGCATCAGCGGTCATAAGATTTTTTTTTTCGAATGCATAAAACGTAACAAAAAGTTATGGAATATTTTGTTATTCTAAAACCTTTTACAATTACAAACTTTCTATTACTTAAGTTAAACTTTCATTTCGTTACCCGAAATTATGCAAGAATGGCTACTTTTATTTCGGGAAAACGAACAAAAACATTTTTAAAAATTTATTTCGAAAAAGAAAGTATAAACTGATATTTAGATAGTAGAACCAAAGCATTACTATAATCATGCTCTCTAGTTTGCTATATTATTACAATAATTACAATCAAGGGTTGCCTTTGTTTGAAATTTGTCCAAAGGCCCGACCATGGTTAACAAAGACGTCTGAAATGGTTTGAGTAGAATCATGAGGTCTTTAGTGAGGCGCCTGAGTTTGGGGGACTGGAAGAATAAAAGATGCCTCGTTCCGGAGTCGGTTTCATCACTAAAAGCATTGACAGGTGGAGAAGTGTACCGCTCACAGAAATGAATATATTAGGATTGGGAGAAGACAGACAATGTAATATGAACACGAAAACAGAATATACAGCTAGAGATTTTGGTAATGCTCAGCAGAAGTGAAAATGAACAAATTGAAATGTTTTTATCTGATTAAAACTGTCGACTTATCACTAATCAGGACACAAGTAAAATTCGTTGCGCAGACATAGTTTAGAACGTGTTCTTACAACTGGTAAAATGAACGAAAAGAGAACGAGAGGAAGACAGAGTAAAGATCTGAGACGGCGGACTACGAAGATGGGTCGGTGGAAGCAAATGGATTGAACTGATTGTCAGATGCCAGGGAGATGTAGAGGGACATGATCGCCAACGCACTACTATGATGATGGTTTGTCTGGCTGGCAGCGTAACACATAATGATTTCGGTATTCAAAGGGCACCGACTTATTATGGGCTGAATAATCTTGGGAGAATAACAGTAAACTAAACGCAATTGTAAATTAGGCAGTGACATTTGTGGGAATCGTTTTATTAAGATAATTAAATGTTTATTGACTTTATGTATTTTAAGGAACCCCTTGACATATCTCCACACATGACCATATGTAAGCTTTTAGTACAATGTTTAAGTGCAAAAAGGGCGAAAGGATAGTAGAAATGGGGAGAGTCAAGAGTTAATAGGATCGATTTCGAAAGTCTAAAAAAACCGCTGTTACTACCCATCAAAAACCAACTCTCTGGGAGATCACTTTTTTCACTCGTTTTTTTACTTCTTTTTAGACTCCCGTTATTTTCGTCTTTCAATTTCTAAAATTGTAACCGTTGTGCAACAGTCTAGTAAAATCTTAAATTAACCAACCAATCAGGGGCGATCCTGATTCGAAATCCCCAATGGAGCAAATTAATGTATTTGTCGTATTCCGTCCGCTACTTGTTAGATCGGTCTAAGTAAAACATGACCAGATGAGCCATTATACTTTTATAGTATCCTCGCACTGCCTCTGGTCGCCAGACATTAATCTTGGGACCCGACCACGATGTGAACAGTTACTACCTGCAGATGTTAAGAGCCAATCAACCATCTACATGAAGTTTCTGTTTTCCTTTACTGTTGCTATGTCGCTCTAGTTATGGCTGTTGATTTTATCGTTATTGCTGTTGTACATTTTAGTTTTTCATCCACGAGCTATCCTAAATAAATGTCACTCTCTTTTGTATGTCTTGTTAAAGTTAAAGTATGTGACATGATCCAGAAATTATAATTTGTTTCTTTACTTGCAAATAATGCAATATTGCCTATCTCCTGTTTTTTATCATCTGTAACCTGAGCGAAACATCTTAACTATGCTGACTGTCTGGCTAATTCAGACATTGTCTATATCTGAGACAATCTTGACAAACAGATTGGGAGCTACGGAGGCAGAAATTGCTTTTAAGATTTAGTTTTTCCATGGAATACATGTTCAAAATAGTTACCACTATTCTCTCCTCTATGGCTGTAAAAAGAATAAGCCTTTTCCATAAGATCTCGAATAGGTGACAAACCAAAACAATGGAGCGACTTTGAAAAGAGTACAATGTTCGTGTACACACTACTTATTACTATTGTCTGCCTGTATAAAGACCATGGTTGAAGGTCATGGAAAATAGCGTCTGGAAATTCCATTTTTCTTTTCTAAAAATTCATTAATATACTGTACTTAGATGACCTCGACGGCCGAAGGCCACTGGTTCTTGCTTGCGTTTTTTTTACACAGAAAATAGTCATTATTTTTTAAGGTCGCTAAATGTATGTCCTAAATTTCTAGACTTTCTAGATAATAGAATTTTCGCAGATACTTGCTTTATTTCAAGTTTTAAACAACTCGTAGAGATCATTTCCAAACGGAAAATAACTTTCGATTAACTGTTGTGTTACCTGGCAATAAGATGTCGATATTTTATTTTGACTTTATGATTGTGGGAGAGGTAACTCATCGGTAGGGCGGGTGGTTCTAACGAAGAGGTCGCGATGCTGGATTTTAATCTCGATCATGTCGCTGTTCTCACTTCTGATTGGATGATTACATCTAGGCTATCTCGAAGCCGCTCCAAATACTAACACCTGGCAATACGACGTGCGGGTTTCATATTTGGAGTTGCCCCGAGATAACCTAGAAGTTGACGATGGAAACTAAGAAAACAATGAACAAAGTAACCAGGAGCTATTATGATATTTTAGGATATTGGGCCATTACCCCAAGTGCGGAACCTGCTAATTAAAAACTAAAATTGTACGCCCAATTCATGCCATTATTGTACGATCATCCAATGCGGAACTTCATTTCTTGCTGCTGAAATAAAAACACTAAGCCCTTATCGTTTTGCCTCATAAAGTGCATTCATAAAAGAAAGATAAGAGTCCTATAGATCAAATAAAACAATTTTATTTTTGTCTGCGGGAGTTTCATAGCACATTAGATACTGGTATTGGCATGTAAATGTACACGACATAGTCATTCAATCTTGGTATTTAGCGAATTTTACAACACTTATAAGTTTTTGTTTGATAAAATGCATGTTGTTAATGTACATGCAAATATTTGCACAACACAAACTATTTATATATAATATTGATATCACACATAACACAATGAGATAGCAATGTAACTCATCTTGCAAACAATGCCGTGCATAGCGAATAGCCAAAGTATAAAGGAATATATTTTAAAATATAGCTTAAAATAATGAAATGTTGACTCAATATAGCATTCTTTTCATTTGAGAAAACTTTTTTATTCCAAAGATTGATTGAAATGGTGAAATGACGTAGAGCAAAGAAAAGTGGTAATGTTTTTTCTCTAAATATCATAAAGGTGGTCAAAACATCCCTTATATAATAATGTTAATTTAATAGTATTAAATTTGGTGGGGATTATTAAAGAGTAAACAGAGCTAAAAAACTAAATGTGTCGAATACAATAGAAAACGAATCACAGGCAGTTTAAAAAAAATGATGTTATCTTATTGTTTGGAAACCTTTCAGGTTTAGCGTTCTCAAAGATTAGATGTTTGTAAATAGAGCCGAAGCTGACGAAAATCCAAGAATAAAAACTACAAGAATGAAATGATCTCAGTAATACAACTGAAGCATAATGGGATAACATTGTGTGCTTCAATTGTGATAACATTATATGGGCAATGCAGCTGAAAACTTAGATTCTTACGTCTACAACTCCGGAATGAACTTTGAATGTTTGTGTCAGCCATTATGGCGATCTGTGAGCTTCGTCTTTTATTTAACATTCTCAAACAGCTGAACGATTTGCATGTTTCTATTCTTCTGTACCGCATATAGCAAAAATGATTTGATTTTTATTTCACATATACAAATCAATACTGGGATTTAAAAAATAACGTTTTTATACTTAGTTGAAAAAATCATCAGTATGTAGTGTGATCAAATACTGACAAGCAAGTTTTTTAAACAATAATTATTAATACAAAAAAGGATTGATTTTTTTTCAATAACTGCCCATATGATGAATAAATTTAAATGACAATGACATCTGGCTATGGAAGTAAGGAATTGTGACCCGCTCTCTTTGGGCTCCTACTATCTTGTTTTTAATCTTCTTCTTACCCCACTGAGTCTTCTACTTTCCCGACAATTGTGTGCTTAGTTCTGCGTGGAAAGTCGCTTTAAAAAGAAAAGAACGGACTCTGGAGGTTGAAGTGGACACCACGTTGGTTATAGCCTGGTAACCACCAACACCCTCTTTCCTTCCAGGCAGGAGATCAGCTTGGACCAGGCTGGTTAACGGGCTGGTCGTCTTTGGGCCTGGGTTTTCCTCTACAGGTATCCCTAGCACCTGCTGGAGTGCCATCCTGGTGGGCACGATGGTGGGTGGGGCTCTACGGTTGGAAAAAGCAAATACTTTTTAACGGATGCTCTACTCATCTTAAAAAAACACCTTCCCATACGATAACTTTACTAATAAGCCCTGTGTCAATTCAGCAGGTGCAGCATCAGGATCAAGCAAAATTAAAGGCAGTTTGTGCCCTAACCCTCTTCAGCTCCACTGCCAAAAATTGTTGGTGGTCATTTTTGGAAGCCAGCTTCAAAGATAAAAAATGTGGTTAAACGTAGTATCTTTGCAATCAGTAAATCGCTGGTTAGTATTGTGCGTGAAGCCCATAGCGTCACAATGATCCTTTCTGGTGACCTCTTGGTCAATTTTAACACATTTGTCGATATCCTTGTGATTGTGAAACCTGAACAGCTCCAGCGTTGTAGTAAGATTTATAAATCCTATCGACCCCTAGACTGATCAAATCTGGACTGACAGTGTTGAAAATGGTTCATATAAGAATGTTCCTAAGTTGCTAAAACCCATTCACTTCCAAAGACTGCTCACAGCCCTTAGCATTTGGTGAATATCGTATAAAGCTTGAATGAAGAGGCTGGTGAACTTTCTGTGTAATACGAAACTTCCTTTAGAAAAATTAGAACTGAGAGCACACACAAGCACACTCGTATCTCGAGTTACGACTCTTTGGTTCCCTACCCACGTTTTTATAGTAGACTTATAGATGTCATCCAAAACTGTTTACGACGTTGTCTGCGGTGATTGTAGTAAAAATTAAAACTAATACAAAAGGTTTGTGTGGGCGATTTAATTTAGTGTCATTAGATGTCCTTAGAATCAAGTTTTAACTGCCTTTTCCCGTTAAACTGCGTCAGGAATCAGTTATTCTCGGGTCACGAAATAACACCAATTCAAACTAGGTAACACAATCAACAAAGTAACAAAGACGGTTACTAAATACGTGAAAGGTGCTTGAACTTTCATTAAATTCGCGCCTTTATGATAGCTTAGGGGTTGATGTTGTTTTATCTGTCTAAAATAGCAGGCCTTTGGACATCTTTAGTTAGGTAATCTTATTATAATGGAGCTAAGCCCGAAATCGATATGGTAATGGCTTTGTAGCGGGCTGACAAACAATCCTACAAAAATGGATGCATTAGTTAAGTGTCATAGATTTACGTGGACATAATGTTTACGTTATGCCAACACTCTCCATTTTTCTCATTTGAGCATATTGAGCAGAACATTGAGAACAAAACTCTTAACAGTCCGGCATTTTAATGGACCACTAAGAAGGAAGTCCAAGAATGCGAATTTTCTAAAATAAACGAATCTGACATACGCAATAAAAATATCAATAGTTTTTTGTGTGTTTTAAGCGCAAATTTAAACGTGCACGCTGCACCGTTTCATTAGAATCTTGAGAGACTCAATGATCTATAAATACAACTAAGACCAAGAAGATAATTTTTGAAGGCTTATAAAAGTGTTCAAATAAAAGATTAAACACAAAAACGAAAAAAGGAAGCAAAAATATTTTTGTAAGCGAGATTTGTGGTGCACATAAATTTTCATTTACATGTAGTTTTTATCAGCTGGGTGGTTTGCTCGTTACCCTATACTTGTGTGTGTGTGTGTGTGTGTTTGTTTGGGAGGTGCGGTATGCATGCGTAGGTGTTTGATTGCTATTTCAGTTTTTGTTCAATCAACCTGCGAGTGGACATGTTTGGTGCCTCTATTTGATAGTTACGTATGAGGGTTTGACCTAAGGTTGCATTGAGTCTAATGTTTGGGACCCTTGGACGCGTAGTTTGGCCACGCGTTTTTTAGTTTACTTTGACAGGTCTTAGTCAGAGACAGTGGTCAGATTTTGTTTTATCTATTCAAGAACAAGGAAATTGATTACTTTTACCGTGGTCATTTCGCCAGACTTAAACCGTTTCGATGGCGGTCCGTGTGGGGAACTCTCCCCGGTATGGTTGCATCTCCCGAGTGATCTGTATATGTGTTCTGCCCATTCTCCGGCCACTCTGATCGGCCCTGGGTTTCCAGACTCTTTGTCTTGGAGATATCTCCGTTAGACAGGAAACTTGCCGACTGGCTGTAGGTCTTATAAACCCATGATTTTGTTGTCCTAGGATCATTGTTTTTCTCAGTGCAGCGGACGCTCTGGCCAATTTTTACCACGATTGTGTTTAGTATTATGGACGTGCCCATTTTCAGTTTTACCCTGCATTTGGGTTGTTTTACATTTCCCTATTGGATAATGTACGTATTGATGTATATCTCCGTGCTTAAGATTTGAAGAATTAAGTCGTGGAATTGTTATAATAACATGTGCTTCACTGTATTGCTTAAGTGCTATGTGTTAGAAGCAATAGATGGTGTCACTTAGTTTTATGAACAAGGGCAAGTTTTTTGCCACCTGGTTGGGTTTTAGATAGTAATTTTGTTCTATCCTAAATCTAGTAGATATAATTGTTCTAATTCCATAAAATTCTTCTTTTATAATACTTCTTTTTGTTAGTATTGGTAGCTCTTAATAATTTTTTGTAGTTTTATAGTACGATAAGGTTGCATAGTTACCGACAACATCCTCAAAAGGCCTAAAACATACCCTGCTATATCACATTCCTACCGCACGAAAGGTTTGGATCCTGCAAGTCTTGAAACATTGAATTCGCAAATACTCCAAATCCTTTTTATGTGACTATGCCCGTTTTTTCCCCTGGACTCCTCATTTGTAATTTTGGTTCTTTATAAATTTGTTATTCTTTCTAACTTAGTTTCATTTTATTTTCAGTTGTAATAAATAGCCTTTGTTGGATAAATCTAGTACTAAAGTAGAGACTAAACCCATTTGATTAAAGTGTTTAGTTGAAAGTACTAATGTATTGAATTTGGTGTAACGTTTCCAAAACTTGTTGACTAGAAGAGGATTTTTGTAATAAATTTATTTGATACGATATTAAGTTCTTTGTGAACGCTGTAGACTAATAGTTGTTTTGATTTAAGAGTTCCATAACTATTGCAATTTAAATTAAAACGCTTAGTGCGAAGACTCACTACATAATATATCATTTGCATTTTTAATGAGTTTTTTTTTTTTTAACTTTGATAGGTTGACAATTTGAGTGCAATTCCTATTGGTTTTCTATCGATCTTTATCCTCATCTTTCAATTCTGGTTTTAACATCTTGTAGGTAATTTTATAATAAACTACTGTGTGGCCTTGTTCCTCCTTATCTTACTCAAAGTTATCGGTGTGTCTTTCTTGTTTAGTGAATTGCATAAACTTTTGTGGATTGTTATTTAACTTAATGATTACAGTTTATTATAACCCTTGTAAAGTACACAGTTTCCCATTTACAATGATGTTCTAAAGGTCGTTTACAATTGTTAGCATATGTTCACGTAAATTGAAAACGAAGACATTTGAGTGATCAAGATAACTTTGTTAAAAAGTAAACATTAATTTTATACATACTCTGTACCAAATACAGCTGAACCTCGCAAAATGGACACCTTAGATATAATTATAATTGGCGTTCCAAGTCAAAACAGGGTGGTAAGAAAGCAATCCAAATCGATTTTTGGTAGACTATTGTACGGTTTCTGTGACATAACTTGATGTAATAAAAGCTGTTGCACATTAGACTGACACAAAGTAAGTTTGCCTTTACCAGTTGATATACTTTCACTGAATTGATAGAGCAAACAAAAGAAACAACAGCGGCAACGACACAAATTCGAAGACACCACTCCATATCACCGGCCTTGTCGATTTGCGTTGGTGACCATGTTCGTCCACATCTAGCTGTCTTGATATTTCACAATCAAGTCAATGTTTTTGCGTCTTCTCAATCCGCCCATATCTTTTCTCTATATCAACCCCGCTCTCTCTCTCTCTCTCTCTCTCTCTCTCTCTCTCTCTCTCTCTCTCTCTCTCTCTCTCTCTCGACACAAGTGTACCGGTTCTATGTAGTTGAGATATCCCAATCAAGAGCGTCCGTCGTGGGAAGGCCATTCAGGCAATCAGAGCCGTCTCGTGAATCGATTGTCCCAGAGATACCACAACCTTAATGAGAGCATCCGCACGACCTGTCAAGGAAGCGGAAGGAAATCACTGTCTGAAACGTCAACAGATGACTGTCACACAGATCGCTGACGGAATCCACGCCTCGCTCTTTGCAACGACTTGTCGAAGATTGCAAAGGGAGATGCTGGATTATTGCAAGCAGCGGAAATAGCGCTCTCTCTAATCTATAAAATCGACTCCTAGGTTGAGAGCTAAGACTGCACTTAAGCAACTGCTATCATCATTAATTACATGTCTAGTATCACCTAAGCCTGGAAAGGATATTTGTTTTCTCCAGCACGATTTCGGCAGTCGAGCGTTGCAGTCTTGATACTTGATGTAGCCTTGGTACTTGATGTAGCCTTGGTACTTGATGTAGCCTTGGTACTTGATGTAGCCTTGGTACTTGATGTAGCCTTGGTACTTGATGAAGCCTTGGTACCTGATGCAGCCTTGATTTGATGTAGCATTGGTACGCGATGTAGCTTTGATACGTGATGTATCCTTGATACTTGATGCAGCCTTGGTATTTGATGTATCCTTGATACGTGATGAACCCTTGGTACTTGATGTGGTCTTGATATCTGGAGAAGCCTTGGTACCTGATGAAGCCTTGGTACTTGATGCCGCCTTAGTACTTGATATAGCCCAGGTCCCCTGTCCCAGGATTGGTCAGACGTGCACCCTGCTTGCCCTGACGCTGCTCCCGCACTGGCTGCGGTTGTTGGACGTGGACGTCTCGACCTCCACCTGTGTGTGCTTGGTGGGCAGCAGCTCGTGGGACGGCGACTCCTCCACGGGCCGGCGCCGGCGGCAGGTCTTGCAGGCACAGAGCAGGCATGCCGCGTGCTGGAGGCTCGACCTGATGTTGCGCGACATGAACACGTAGATGATGGGGTTCATGCACGACTGGACGTACGGCAGGATGTTGAAGATGCGCTAAAATTGGCAGGGAGGGAAAAGGATTTATGAGTATTTTATATTTGATGGAATATGTAAAGAAAAAATGCACTTTCACTGTTGAAGTTTTTCTATGTTCTTTTGTTTTGCACCAAACGTAATGGTTATGAATCAATCTGTTAGATAGTTACTTAGATCAATGATAAACAGATAAATGCATGGCAGAATGTGTGGGTGTGTGGATAGGTTCAAGCCACCCGCCTTAAACATAGCTAAACCATGTCTTTTTGTATCTTACCATGTTGTAGCTTAATTTTATGGAAAAGATTCATTACCTCCATAACGAAGGCGGATGAGAAGTACAAGAAGCCGATGTGGTACTTCTTCATCACAGCTAGTATCAGTTTTGGTCCCCAGGCGATGAAGAAGACGACGATAATTATGATGAGCATTTTTATTACCTGGTAAAGAATCAATGAGATTTTGATGGTAAAAATAAAAACTCTTTTTTTATGTAGTTATATATATTAAACTTGACTCAAAGGTTTGAAGTTACCAGATATTAAGCATCAGATAACAAACATAGAAAAATGAAAAATCGGAAGTACTTAATATAACATAATATAATGTAATGTATGTTTCTTATCCAAAATCTATTTCTGAAACCAAACACAGAGCGGTAGCCTTATGGTATTTCAAGATTGGAAAAAAGTAACAAGTTATGTACTACTTTACAGAAATTCATAGCTATAACCACAAGTTAATGTACTAGCGTTTGTCCTATTTCAATTTTAAAAAAGGAAACGCACGACTATGCCATCTAGATACATTGTTGATCGGCCGTCTATATCTACTTCCTCGTTGCCTGTTCTTACTTGTTTCCGCGCCTGGAGAGCTTTCTCCCCGGCTCGCAAGGAAGGGCTGGCCCGCAAGATCGTGGTCGTTCCGAGCGTGGACCCGTAGCTGATCTCGACCTGGGAGCTCTCGTAGCCTCCCCTGAACGGAGATCTGGGATATGACAAAAGGGGCACATAACAAAGATGATGATGATGATGATGATGATGATGATGATGATGATGATGATGATGACAACAGCAACAACAACAACAACAACAATAATAATAATAATAATAATAATAATAATAATAATAATAATAATAATAATAA
>RQTK01000557.1:266924-304049 GCA_003991915.1 Elysia chlorotica | reverse complement strand
AATAATAATAATAATAACAATAACAATAACAATAATAATAATAATAATAATAATAATAATAATAATAATGATAATAATAATAACATCAACTTGATTACGTTATTCCTATTGCAATTTTAATCGCCACCATCAGAAATGGGTGAATAAAGGAAATATCTGAGCACACTGTTTAGAGCATCGGTTTCCGAAACAGCAGACTGGTAGAATAGGGTGTATAGAAGTTAGCAAGAGGAATTTAGAGAGAGAGGGGGGGGGTGGAGAGTGAAAGAGAGTGACAGTGAGACAGATAGTGAGTGAGTGAGAGAGACGCAGTGATGAGCACAATTGTGATAGATAAAACATGGAAAAAGATGTCAATCGTGAGAAAGATTGAGAAGAGAAATAGATGAGAATGATGAGAAAAGATGATTGAACAAAATGGATTATCGAGAGCTAACCACAAAGATAATCGCAAAATTAAACAGCCATCTGTACTCTCCCGTCCAGCTTGGAACACTGATCTCATGAGAGAGAGGGAGAGAGATAAAGAGGGAGGAAGAGAAAGAGACAGAACAGGTAGACAGACATGCAGACAAAGACAAAGATATTGACACAAAGAGATACAACTACACTGACACAGAAACAAGAATAATAATGACACAGGCACTGGCAAGTACATAGACAGAAAAAGAAAGAAAGGGAGAAAGAAAGAGATTGGGTAGAGAGAGCGAGAGAGACAAAGAGAGATAGAGAAAGAGAGAGGTGAAGAAGGAGAGGATTCGGGTAGAGATCAGTTGAGCCTTAATGTTCAATGCAAAACTTGATATTTTGTAAAGTTTATTCAAATAAAGAATCTTTATCAATATCTGGAAATGCACCATTTTTTTAATCCAAGTCCTGGATTGTGGAAGCACGAAATGGTGCCGAAGAAGTGCAATACTTGGCTATTATATTGTCTTTATCTTTTCTTCAAAATGTTATCTAACCATTCTGAATCGCTTGAAAAGATTAGAACGACTCTTTAGATGCAAGTAAACATTCAAAAAAATTTTTTAAAGAAGATGATTGTAAACCACATCATAACACCTGGGAAGGATGGTTTTCTTTATTGGGTGCTGTTGCCAAACTGCGACTGTCATTACTAATTACGTATTTCCTTCACGTACAAACACAAGACCTGACACAGCCCTGCAGACATGGCTAACATTTTTATATCCGCCCCAAATGCCAACTGACAAAAACACGACCGTAGAAAAACCGCAGAGTTTGTAATGTTATTTGAGTGGAGCTATCAATCGATACTTCCCAAGCAAGGATGGGAACGCCACGGATGGGAAGGCCATAAAAAGAATGAAAAAGAGAACCGAAAATGGTGAAGAGAACCACGCATGCTTTATGACTATGTATGAATGAAAAAACGTGAACACATTAGTCCTATTCTTCACCATTAATTTTACATTGGCTGCCTGTTAGAAAAAGGATAATGTACAAGATGTGCATAATTTACTATAAATGCCTCAATCAGATGGCACATACATATATCTCTGACTGTCTTAAGATGTATGTACCTGCTAGGCATCTTAGATCTTCAGCTGATAAAACTATCCTTGTTGTACCACATAGAAACTATAAATCAACAGGTCAGCGATCTTTTTACCATCTCGGTCCAAAAGTATGGAACAACCTTCCCAAAAACATTAGGGAAGCACCTACCTTGGAAATTTTCAAATGCATGCTTAAGTTCTACCTTTTTGACGATTGAAATTGAACCGGTGAAACTTGTAAATACCTATAATGATTGCTTGTGGCTTTTGAATGTTATATTGTATTGTGTCAAAATTATATGATTATTCTTCTTTTGTAATTGTGATAATGGAAATTGTTAAGCGCATTGAGCATGATTGTTCATGGAAGTGCGCTATATAAATGCAATATATTATTATTTATGTAATCTAAATAAAGACTTTTTAAAACTCAAGCCTGTTAAGTAAATAACTAGCCATAAAAGGAGGAACTCGTTTCTGCAATTACTTGCACCGAACATTATTATTTTTTTAAGGAAAAACAGATGAAAATACGGGTTAAAATAAATTGCAAAAGATATTAATTTATAAGAGGTAGGCCCTGTCTGGTACGTATCAAATCATTAGCACCCAGTCGTGGTAGGATGGGAAAGGTAACTAAAAATTAACACCAATAACTATAAGGATTCTTCGTTTGTGATACAGACCGGCGGCAGAAGGGGGTAGATACAGGGTATGTGTGGAGTAACGGGGTAAAAAGAAGAGCTAGATGGTAAAACGTATAGAATAAAAAAGAAGAGGGGATTGGGGTGAGAGGTGTGTGTGTGAGAGAGAGAGAGATAGAGGAAGATGAGAGAGAGATAAAGAGGGAAGAGAGTGAGTGTGTGAGAGACAGAGGAGGAAGAGAGTAAAAGAGAAATTGATAGACACATAGAGGTGCAGGTGTTATTTTAAAGACACATCAAAGCGAGAGAAGGGGAAATTGAGAGAGAGAAAGAGAGAGAGAGAGAGAGAGAGAGAGAGAGATAACGAACGAGAAAGAGAGATAGAGAGAGATATCTACATAGAGACAATAAGAGGCCTAGAGACAAAGAGATAGACATGCAGGCAGAAAGACAAAAGATCTATATATCATACAATCACAAAACTGTAACTTAAAACAATTGGGGCATAATTCTCACCCACACAGACACACTGACAACCAACATCAGGGACAGACAACCATCACTTTTACGCAAAATATATCATACAATAATAATAATAATAACAATTCACTTATAAAGCGCCAAAATCCACAGTAGTGCTCTATGGCGCTTAACATTAATAAAAACACTCACATACTATCTGAACACACACACACACACACACACACATTCTATCTATGAATCCCAGAGATACCACAACATCGTCCTAAGTATATGCTTTTCTAAACAAGAAAGTTTTTAGTTTTGACTTGAAATGGTCCAAAGATGGTGACTGTTTAATTTCTACATCCAACACATTCCAAAGCTTTGGAGCACAGATGGAAAAGGCTCTTTCCCCAAGTAAAGTTCTTGATCTTGGAATAACAAGTTGATTGGCAGTTGCAGATCTCAAACTGCGAGATGGTATATATTTTTCAATGAGCTCTGACAGATAACAGGGTGAGATCTGATTCAAACATCTAAATACCAAGCAGAGAATCTTGAAATGAATCCGTTCTTTTATAGGCAGCCAGTGTACTTTTTGTAATAATGGAAATTGTTAAGTGCACTGAGCATGATTTATTCATGGAAGTGCGCTATATAAATGCAATATATTATTATTTATGTAATCTAAATAAAGACTTTTTAAAACTCAAGCCTGTTAAGTAAATAACTAGCCATAAAAGGAGGAACTCGTTTCTGCAATTACTTGCACCGAACATTATTATTTTTTTAAGGAAAAACAGATGAAAATACGGGTTAAAATAAATTGCAAAAGATATTAATTTATAAGAGGTAGACTGAGATTTTGGGGACAAAGCAGAGGCTCCCGTGAGCTTAATTAGTCAAGGAAAAACGTATTGTTGACCCAGATTAAGCTGCACATTGATGATTGATTTATTCGAGCGTTATAACTTTGAATATCTCATTGGATTCTATCAATCACTCTCAAAAGAGTTTGATCCAATCAAGCCCTCCCTGCACCACCCTCACAGCACGCTCACCACAAACGACTTGCCCGAACTCTAGTTAGGCGTCCCCTAGGTTTAAAGGGGGGACACTATACGATGACGGATACTAAGACTAACGTGCTGAAGCTGTACAAGCTAATGTGTGAGTATCATGCTACTTATAATGGATTTAGTTACATGAGAACCGTTTTAAAGTCGAACTCTCAGTTCCTTGTTAATTAAAATTAAAGAGTTATCAGGGTGTTCATTGAGTGTTTCTTTTACGGTATGTGCCATCTCTTCGTTGACCTTTGTATAGATAATTTTCATCCACGCGGCAATGCCTTAAATCGTTTAATGCCTAATCTATATTATAAGATTATAACCTTTGTGCTCTCTATGTCACTTATAATTTGTAATGTTACTTTTGAATTCTTTAAGTTCTATTTGAATGCGTTGTTCGCACATTTGAACTGTAAAAACTATAAAATAAATGTAAAGAATTTAGCCATTGATTATGCATTGGGATGAGTAAATATAATTTTCTATATCTTAAGCACAAGACAGACCAGCGTGAAAATGCCTTACAACACATAATCAAGAAGTGGCCGAGGCGTTCGGGCCGGACCACTAGGATGTAGACGTCAATTCATTAAGACAACTACAAATGTTACCTGGTCATGTTGTTTGAGGTCATTGTCTCGAGCTGGCGGGTGCTGGACCACAAGACCTGTATACACTTGATGTAGCAGAAGACGAGGATGGCCGTGGGGACAATGAAGAGGCTGGCGAGCTTCCACAGGGCGTAGGCCACCCGGCCGTCGTTAGAGACGCCCATGTCGGCGCAGAGCACGACCACCACTGAGCTCGAGTTGTTGTGGAACCGGGTGCTTTCCGTGCCCTGCTCACACGCAGAACATCAAGATAAATAATATTGTTGATGGCTAGAAAATAAGCTGCTGGTAATAATCGTGATGATGGTGATTTTTGTGATTACATATATAAGGATGATGATGATGATGATGATGATGATGATGATGATGATGATGATGATGATGATGATGATGATGATGATGATGATGATGATGATGATGATGATGATGATGATGATGATGATGATGATGATGATGATGATGATGATGATGATGATGATGATGATGATGATAATAATTGTATTTATTGAACTATAAAACAGGAGGTTTGTATAAAAGCAACAGGAAACTCTTGAATAAATTACGGTAGATCGTTGACTGTATACTTGCATATGGCACATTTATCTTGGCGAGGGATATTTAATTTCACCACAATTTGCCCAAAACAAAGAAATTAGTAAAACAAAAACAGAAATACGAACACATACAACCACTACCTCCCCTTCCTTCAACAACAAACAAATCAAAAGTTCGGTTAACGCACAATAAATATTGATTTTGTTTTAAGCGCCAAAAACTTTTACCGCGCACACTGGCCCATTTCGTTAGAATGCTTGGTCAATATTGTAAATTCACAGGATAAAATTAAGCCTACTTTAAGAAACTCAAGGGGCTATAAAACAACTAACAGCATGTGGGTCAGTTTTCTTAGACATATAAATATGCCGAAGCAAAAGATATTAAGTTAATATCAATCGGACGACAAAAAGAAGGGAAAAGTATACAACGATTTCCTATTAGTGTATTAAAGAGTTCGGGCATTTCCCTTTTCGTTAAAACAATTTAAAATCCTGAAGTTATAGCTAATTTTGAGATTTAGCACATAATCCTTCAGCTTTGTACATCCCACAATTCCCAAGAATTCCATGGGTTATCAACTAGTTAAAATAATACTAGCTGTGTGCCCTTCCGACTAGCAGGCGAGATGTTTTTAACGCAAACATAATGAGGAAAAAAGCATAATGTAAATGTCTACGTTTTATATATAAAATTAAAATGAGCAACAGATAACTTTATTGAACTGTTTATCATGGAGAGAAATAGAGATAGTAAAAAGAAAAACTTTGTGTAAGACCAAGAAGTAAGTGAGGGGTGTATTTCGCAGCACAACATTGGTATAAAAACTGCTGTAATGAGTTCTACCAAATAAATAATGAGCTAATTGGCTCCTTTATGTCTGAAAACATATCAAGAGACTTCTCATTAATGCTTGTGTGTCAACTTAAAAAGAAATTACAAATTTGTTGAACTCGGATGGCAGCTATCTTGGATTTTAACATGAATTTGGTCTGTATGCATTGCGATCCATATTCATTCATCTATTATATAATGAGTTCATTGGATTCTTAATGTCTGAAAACATACAAATACAATAACAAATGTTTTTTGTCTTGGATTTTTCCCTTGGGCTTCTGGGGTAAAAAACAAACAAACACGCTTAGCATGATTTAAAGTTGTTTGCTATGTCCTTGGCCCCCTCAGTGTAAATTAATTGTGACACTTTTACCTCAAAATCACAATTGTCTCACACATCGGCTGCACTCAACATGCGTTAGAGACGCGCAATAAGTATAAGCAGGCTTGATTGAGACAGATAGCGTTAAAATGCACTATAACATAAACTCAGTAATCAGTAGTTATCGAATCATAGCGTCTATTCGTTTCGTTGCGTTACGTAATTTATGTGAAGATAATCCAGTGAGACCGAAAAATCCCATGCTAGTTTGTGTAGAATTTCGAGGTTTGAGTAATGCACAAACACATACAAAAAAAAAACAGTGGTTCAAATTTTTCTTCACGATTTAACTGCTTTTTGCAATCTTTAAAGCTAATCTTGAGCCAAGAAGTCTTTTATTTTTTCACCCTTGAAACTTGAAAGTGTCTATGCGCCGGAAACTAAAGTTCTTTCACTAGTATAGTATAAAAAATGTATAGAAAGTTGTGATGTGGATTAAACATCAATAAAGGATATTGATACGTTTTCTTCGCGGACTAAATTAAACTGTTTATTAAGATCAACCACACTGGTCTCTTGAGGGGAAATAATTATTTTGCTTTTTTTACTGATGGGTTTTAATTCGTGACGTAAACAGTCACTTTAAAGTAATAAATCTGATGTGCTGAGCCGGAATGCGTATACCCTCGCTAAACTGGCTCAGGGCGGGTGGTCAGTGAGTGATTAATGCGGTAACACCAATCAATATAGTGTAGCACTGGCTAACCGCTCCTTATGTCGTACTCGATGTTATGGAAGCTTTGAGACAATTGGTCATTATAATCTTCCACTGGCCAATAACAAAACTTGTGGGTGGATGCGATGCAGTGTAGGCTGCCGACAGCAGCATAAAAACTAGGATTCTGAGACTCTTGTTGGAGGTCTAACTATACGGTATTACTGCTTGATAGCTTAGCCATTTTGTTCTATAAACGTTAATATTATAATGGTGCGCCAGTATATTTTAGACGCAAAATAGAAGTTAAGGAAAAGCATTGGAAACTTATCTTTCCGCTCGTAAATGGTATAAATGTTATTTACAAAAACAAGTGGTTTTAAATGAACACAGATGAAGTTCTGAGTTTTTCTTTAGAGTGAGCTTGCAAGAATCCACAGTTACAGCACCACAGCGCACTCACCGTGACCACCAAGGCCGGGCAGGCCATGACCAGTGCAGCCAGCCAGGTGCAGAGCAGTGCGATGCGAGTCGTCTTAGAGGTGCAGTAAGTTTTGGCCGATATGGGGTGCGCAATCACAAAGTACCTGAAAACAAAAGAGAACTATATTGCATTAACGCACGTTGATTGCAATGAAATATTTAATCAGCTTCTACATTGTACCACATGTGCTTACATATTATGCGTGTGCATCTAGGGGAGGAGGCAAGTATTTCATAATAGTTTAAAGCTCGCATTCATTGCATTATTATCCGAAATTGCAACGAGATGTAAATGTTTGTATCCATATAGAAATAGAGTAAGAAATTGTTTCACTATCGGTGAAAAATCCGCGCAGAGAGTGGTTCAAATCTGCGATGGTTAAAAATGGCCTTGAAGAAAAGCAAAAAGATTCCGGAATAGGAAATACAGCAAACGGGTGGGAGCAGAAAAATACATTTGGGAGAGCCGATAAAATTAGGTAATGGAGAAAATGAATATCAGAAAGCGCAAAAAAGTGAGTGAGAAACGCAGCATGGAATCTAAGATATACATAAAGTTGATAGAATTTAGAAAGGGTTAATGAAAAAACAATTACAGAAAATTGATAGGGAAATAAAAGATCAGAGATAGATCGATTGAAGCAGGGAAGTAGATACCATGAGGTAATGTTTTATGTGATAAATAGCGTCATCCGCAGATGGATATTCTTAGAAACAAGAAAAGAGTAAAAGGCAGAGAGACAGACAGACAAAGAGAGGCAGTCAGACAGAGAGATATACAGAGAAGCAGTCAGGAGAAAGAGAGCGAGCGTGCAATGGAGTGAGAGAGAGAGAAGAAAGAGAGAGAGAGAGAGAGAGAGAGAGAGAGAGAGAGAGGCAGACAGAGAGAGAGAAAATGGACTAAAGATGTAAGAAAGGAAAAGAACAACCCGAGAGAAAATAGATAACACATTTATCCGATTTAGTGGCCATGTCAGGGCCAGTCAGAGTTGCTGGACTGCTGCCTATCGACCTCGCACAGATTTACACGACTTGTCTCGTACCCGCAACTCAACAACAAAATGACCCCCCCCCCCACCACCCCCAAATAAAATAAAAAAAAATAAATAAATAAATAAATAAAAAGGAGAGCGCTCTCAGATGCCTTGTTAGAAGCGCGACCACCAACTGTCAGATTTACTGTAAAGTACAAATATACCGGTACACGTGATTAGTAGCCTGGGTTCAAATAGTTAGCATGTGGAGAAAAGATTTCGGATCAAGCACCGTATAAAAAGCAGCTTAAGTGAGATCAAAATTAAATGATACAATTAGATCTCGTACTATCAGATTATTATTAATATTAATTACCGGAAGAGAGGTCGTGGGGGTTGCTTTGTTAAGTTATGATTTGTTGTGAGTTATCTTGTTGTTGTTTTTTCCAAAGCCTTTATCACCCAGCTCTGGCAGGAAATAGTTATGAGAAATATAATAATGCCAAGTAAAAATAACCCAATAACATCAAGTTTGGACACGATTCGTATCTCGTTTATTAAAACTAGCCAGTTAGCTGTGCTTCAACCAACCGAACTGGATTCGCGGCACTTCTCGTTGTTTGAACATCGTTTCGATTTTTCTCTTTTTCGTCAATATCCATATCAAAGTTTATTAGCCAGGCCTCGATTTAAGAAACGTTCCAACAAGTAAACAGTATTTTTGCTTTATATTTGCTGAAACTATCCATACAAGAAAAATGTAAGTGATTTCATTTTGTCTAGGGAAATAACAGCAACATTCATAAGTATAAAACTTTCAATAGATCCTAAAACAAGGATAAATAGAGACTTAATTTTTCAGTACGTAGTTTACGATGTCGATTCCTCCAAACAGGGGGACGCGGTGGTCCCTGGGTAGAACATCGGCTTCCGACGCAAAAGGTCCCGAGTTCGAATCCTGGCTATTGCGTTCCCTACCGGTTGGGTCGGTGTCAGTACAATGTGACCAGCTGAGACAGGAGTCATGGTATCCCCGCCCTGTCTCGTGTGTGGCAGCACATAAAATTGTCAGACGTCCGTCTTGGGGCCCGTCCACAATATAGTATATATAGTGCTGCTGTTGGACGTTAGACCAACCCAACAACAACCTCCAAACAGATTATCCATAATTATGTGAACCCGCGGGTAAAACATAGCAATTGGAGAAGCTTTAAGTAAAGCTGAATCAGAATGATACAAATGAGGTTTGTGGGAGTTGTCATTGCGGAAACTTCCTAGTCCTGAGCTGACTCCTTGTTTTCCTTTGGTAAATCAATACTCCTGGTGAAAGGTTAGGGAGAATTCCAAAGTTTCGTGAGATTGTTTTTACCCAGTGCTTGGAGTTGAGGGCGATTTGTTTCGCCAATACCATTTATACAAAGTACGAACAAGAACGCGGTTTTTCGTCCTGGAATGGTAGAGTTATTTTAAAGCAGAACCCTTTAAACAGAGTGCGAACACGAACGCCATCAATTCAAATTCTGTAAATCGCCTAGATTGCCCCAAGAGCGAATGCTTGGGAACGGCCTCACGTTTTCTTGCTATCAAGGTGTATCAATGTACCAATCAGCCATGATGATCCTTTGCAACATTTCCGAAAATAATTATAGTCTTATAGGTATGGAAAATAAGAAATTTGGACTGTCAGGTATGCGATTGAAATGAGTTTCAATGTATTTTGCCTGTTTTTACAATGTTAAGAAACTTGAAAAGACAATAATATAAATGTATGAACCACTATATTAGTAATACATGTTTTTCATAATGCCACCATTTTAGCTCTGAAAGAAATATATAATGGAGTTACGATAGTGTGAGAGTTACAATCTGCTCTATATCTGACCCTGCCTGTGCCATGATGCCAAAATTATGGCAAAATTATTATTATTATTATTATTATTATTATTATTATTATTATTAATATTATTATTATTATTATTATCATTTTATTATTATTATTACTAAATAAGGCTACAATGCAATGTGCATGTTATCTCAAATTGACGGCTTTGAAAGCCGTCTGTTGTATTGACTCTCTTGATTTTACCATGGCCTTTTTATTTACAAACGAGGCAAGTTAAAAATACTTGTTTAGTATTATTATCTAATACAATGGTAAAACAATGACCAAAACATAGTTAGTGTGACGTACGACGCAACATCTCTTCTGTGGAAACGCCAAAAAAGAATCGAGATGACTACAATCTATTTCAGGTTAACCCTTAAACCTTCATAATTAACGTAAGGAATCGAGTTAGGCTTAGAATTTACATTGCCAAATGCTTTAAAGACTTGTCTTCACCAAGTCCTTCGGTAGACTATATCGAACTTGATAATGCAAATTTTATATTGACTTCAGCGAAGATCTATAGCAAAACATGATTTCTAGAATAATAACAAAAAAAAACTGCCATAGTATGACGAAAGAGTAAATCTAAACCGCCTTTCTTCGTACCATTTAACATTCGTGGCACGTTCACTAAATCGGACAACTTTCTCGGAGTCTGTGGGATTTATCGAATCGAGCTCCACATTACTCACTTACATCACGCACTGTCTAATGCGGTGGGCTCCGGTTTGCTTGTTGCTGTAGATGTTTTTTTTGTGTGTTTTTTTTTGTCTTTTATCAACAAGTTACATGAATAGTTTGTGTAACATGCTTAAGACTGCAACTTTGAGGGAAACAGTAGACGATCGAGAAAAGAGTAAAGCGCGGTGGCTCTGGAGTAGAACATCGGCTTCCGACGCAAAAGGTTCATAGTTCGAGCCCTGGCGATTTCGCTCCATACTGGTTGAGTCTGTGTCAGCTTAATGTGAGCGGCTGAAGCAGGTGTCATGGTATCCTCGCCACGTCTCGTGTATGGCAACACATACAATTTTCAGACGTCAGTCTTGAGGCCTGACCACAATTTAACCTATATAGTGCGTTAAACCAACTCAACTACAACTTCCACAAAAAGCGAAGATTTGTATGTTCAGTGTTCTATGAGATTTCATTATCTTCACCGATAGCCAACAGTTCCTGTGCATGGTTCTCTGCGTTGACAACCGCTGCACTGCCATTACAGTACCGTAATAGCAATTGGGGTCTAGGCGATTTCAATATATTTTCAACAAAGAAAACAGCAACAAACAACTTCAACGACAACAAAAACAACAACACTACAACAACAAGAAAAAGAAAAGAACAAAAACTTCAACGACAACAACAACAACAACAACACAACAACAACAACAACAACAACAACAACAACAACAACAACAACAACAACAACAACAACAACAACAACAACAACAACAACAACAACAAGAATTAGGAGGCGCTTCTATTCAGCTCATATAGTGTCTGGCTTACCAATGTCACGCGCTCCAGGTCCGCTTTCATCTGCGGCCAATTAGATCGGGCAAACACACGATCAGCCGCACCACGTGACCTAGTGATCTCTCTGTTTCCTCTTCAACATTCACAGAAACGTTTTGGTTTCTGATGTCCTATTTTCCATGTCCTCAAATCACATTAGATTCTTTTTTTCTCTGTTTCTTCTTAGTATTCTTTTTGGCTTTACAGCTTTTTTCTACACTTAAACGCTTGGGTTTTTTATTTATTTTTTTATTTTATTTAGAAATCATAGAGAAACATGTTTCACTATCTTTATTCTTACTGTTCATTATTGGTAGTTACTCCTCAGAGCTCTCGAATTGGCTGTTCCATGTGTTTCATTTAGAATATAATGATTTTACATTGTTATTTAAAAGTTTCTTATATATGAGATGAGCAGTGATGGGAACAAGTACTATAGCCACCATCGGCTGTCAATATGTTACACATCTCAAAAACATTATTTGGTCATAAAAAAAATTCAATAATCGCCGAAAAAAGACTGAAACTGAAAGAGAATGTTCATCCCGCTTCAAATATAAGTCCAAGGAGGGAATTTCTTTATAGCCGATTGCTGTATTACTATTAAGAACGATCAACGAGAAGCGTGAACATAAAAGTTTAATCAATGGAGATCTTCCTGAAAAGAAATTGAGTATAGCCGTGTATTTTGGTCTTAAGAAGACGATAATACTGGATGATGATTTAAACATATTTATTTATGTACCACCTAGAGAGCGAGATAGAAAGAGAGAGTATGAGAGAGGGGGGAGGGGAGAATGAGAGAGAGAGGGAGAGAGAATTGGAGAGAGGGAGAGAAAGAGTATGAGAGAGAGAGAGAAGGGGGAAGAGAGAGAGTGTGTGAAAGAAAGAGATGGAAAGAGAATGAGAGAGAGGAAGACAGAGAGTTTAATTCTAAAAATGTAGTGTCAACTTAAGATTGAAAAAAGAAGAAGCTCCAAAGAAAAAAAAGTACTAAAGTGGCATTATTTTGCAACTATTATTCAATCTAACCCTCTTCTGAAAATGAATTGTCAAAAAAGCACCATAACAAATGTATACTTGCCTGTGCTCTGACAACAGCACTGTCACGCAGCACTATCACTGATTAGTAAATAATAATACATTGAATCAAATCCTGCCCCCCCCCCTTACTTAACGAAAAGGAAAGAACGAAAATTTTAAGACAGCTAGGCACATTCCTCTAAAAACTGCCTTCATATCATCTAATAGCAGCTATCGACATGGGTACGATATTTTTGGGATCGTAAGGTTAACCATCATCTAAAAAATAAACTCCTTCTGAAAAATAAACCCTATTTAGACTCGCACAGTCATAGATTTAATGTACTCTTGAAATAACGAAAGGAGGAACGTGGTTTGAATCACGCAATCTACCACATACTTTACAAAACATGACAAGGATTCCAATCAAGATGCTGGCCCACACAAACTGCCGACCCCTTACGGGGATAGTCTAATGTCAGTTTTGATATCCCACTTTCTGTCTGTGTCAGTGCTCACACGAATGAGACCATCGTTCACATGAAGAGTGTACAACTTGCAGAGAGGACAACGCTCACGCTTTGACGCCTCTCCTAAGAAGCCTAAAGTGCGTGCTTAGAATTAGAGTAGGCGGAGCCGTTATGTTTTCTGACAAACCTGATAAATCTCAGTGTCTCATTTCGAGAGAAGTTCTTCAAGCCTAGAATGTTGAGTCAGAGAGCATTTTCCTTCCCTTCCGAGATATCGAGTCTTTTAAATTCAACAGCAGTTTATTTTAAAGTCACGTATCTTTTGATTCAGAAAGTTAACTGGAAAATAAAGAAAGACATATTAGATTTCTTATCACAAAAATATATTGAAATCGCCTAGACCCCAATTGCTATTACGGTACTGTAATGGCAGTGCAGCGGTTGTCAACATTGTTGTTTTGTGATTTTTAGTGTAATTATTTTTTTATGTCTATCTTTTATGTGGGTTTTTTTTCTTTTTTTGTTGTTTTTTTTTTTGCTTTCTTTTTGTGTTTTTTTTGTTTTGTTGTTATTGTAGTAGTTTTTTTTTTACTTATCGTTCGGACTGAATTCTACTACTTATTGAATGTTGGTGGTAAGGTGCGATCGATGTAAAAAGTGTTCCAATTAGTGTCTAAACATTCCCTTAGTGTAGCTTAGTATGTGTTGACAACCCCTACACTGCCATTAGAGTAATTGCAATTGGGGTCCAGGCGATTTCAATATATTTTTGTGATAAGAAATCTAATATGTATTTCTTTATTTTCAAGTTAACTTTTTGAAGCAAAAGATACGTGACTTTAAAATAAGCTGCTGTTGAATTCAAAAGAGTCGATATCTCGGAATGGAAGGAAAATGCTCTCTGACTTAACATTCTAGGCTTGAAGAACTGCTCTCGAAATGAGACACTGAGATTTATCAGGTTTGTCAGAAAACATAGCGGCTCCGCCTACTCTAATTCTAAGCACGCACTTTAGGCTTTCAGGAGAGGCGTCAAAGCTGAGCGTCGTCCTCTCTGCAAGTTGTACAATCTTCATGTGAACGATGGTCTTATTCGTGTGAGCACTAATACAGACGGAAAGTGGGATATCAAAACTGACATTAGACTATCCTCGTAAGGGGTCGGCAGTTTGTGTTAGCCAGCATCTTGATTGGAATCCTTGTCATGTTTTGTGAAGTATGTGGTAGATTGCGTGATTCAAACCACGTTCCTCCTTTCGTTATTTCAAGAGTACATTAAATCTGCGACTGTGCGAGACTAAATAGGGCTTATTTTTCAGAAGGAGTTTATTTTTTAGATGATGGTTAACCTTACGATCCCAAAAATATCGTACCCATGTCGATATATGCTATTAGATGATATGAAGGCAGTTTTTACAGGAATGTGCCTAGCTGTCTTAAAATTGTTGTTCTTTCTTTTTCGTTAAGTAAGGGGAGGGGGGCGGAGGATTTAGTTCAATGTATTATTATTTACTAATCAGTGATAGAGGTGCGTGACAGTGCTGTTGTCAGAGCACTGGCAAGTATACATTTGTTATGATGCTTTTTGATAACTCATTTTCAGAAGAAGGTTAGATTGAATAATAGTTGCAAAATAATGCCACTTTAGTATATTTTTTTCTTGGGAGCTTCTTCTTTTTTCAATCTTAAGTTGACACTACATTTTTAGAATTAAACTCTCTCTCTCTCTCTCTCTCTCTCTCTCTCTCATTTTATCTTTCCATCTCTCTCTCATACTCTCTCTCCCTTTCCCTCTCTCTCTCTCTCTCTCTCTCTCTCTCTCTCTCTCTCTCTCACTCTCTCTATCTCTCTCTTTCTCTCTCTCTCTTCTCTCTCTATCTCTCTATCTCTTTCTTTCACTGTCTATCTCTATCTCCCTCTCCCAATAGCTTGCCTTGATTTTTCTCCCCCTCTCTACTTCCCTCCCCCCCCCCCCCCCCCATCTCTCTCATACTATTTATTTCTATCTCACTCTCTCATAATCTCTTTTTAAAGTAGTACCTAAATAAATATGTTTATATCATCATGCATCATGCAGTATTATCATCTTCTCAAAATCAAATATACGGCTATACTCAATTTCTTTTCAGGAAAAGCTTCTTTGATGAAACTTTCATGTTCACGCTACTCGTTGTATCGTTCTTAATAGTAATACATCAATCGGCTATAAAGATAATCCCTCTTTGGACTTATATTTGAAGCGGGATGAACATTCTCTTTCAGTATTCTTTCGGCGATTATTGGATTTCTTTTGATGACCAAGTATGGTTTTTGAGAGTTTTGAGAAGTAACTACCAATAATGACAATAATAAAGATATAGTACTTGTTCCCATCACTGCTCATCTCATATATAAGAAACTTTTAAATAACAATGTAAAATCATTATATTCTAAATGAAACACATGGAACAGCCAATTCGAGAGCTCTGAGGAGTAACTACCAATAATGAACAGTAAGAATAAAGACACACACACAAGCGTTTAAGTGTAGAAAGAACTGTAAAGCAAAAGAGAATACTAAGAGGAAACAGAGAAAGAAGAATCTAATGTGATTTGAGGACATGGAAACTAGGACATCAGAAACCAAAACGTTTCTGTGAATGTTGAAGAGGAAACAGAGATATCACTAGGTCACGTGGTGCGGCTGATTGTGTGTTTGCCCGATCTAATTGGCCGCAGATGAAAGCGGACCTGGAGCGCGTGACATTGGTAAGCCAGACACTATATGAGCTGAATAGAAGCGCCTCCTAATTCAAACCTAGAGTGCAGCGTTGTCTGATCTCTTCTCTGATAATCATATATTATTCTGTAGTTGGTGAGTTAGAATTAGGTACACGTGACAACGGAAAGCGTTGTTTCCTATTCTACTGATATTTGTCTTTTGCAATACGCATTAATAGTGAAATGTCTTGACTGCTCATATACCGCTAACATTGTTACAATTCGCTGCCAGTAAGAAGAAATTCTTCTGCGCACCCAGGAACACTGCAGAAAGATGTGAGTTGATGATGTCACGACAACCGTTGGAAATACAGAGTTACGAAACGTTATTCCCTAGAAAAACGTCTTTTTTACTTTGTTAACACACACATTTGAACTCACAGCTATTCCTACTTTCTAATAAACCCAACTGAAAAGTGAAAATACAAATCTCTGTCTCTAATTTGTGTGCAGACATATTTTTGTCCTCTTAAAATTCATTGCGCCTCTTCCTGGGGTCTCAGCTTTTGTCCTGGCTCGCAACATTACTTCTCCTTTTTCTTCGTTATATTCTTGTACTTTTTAAAGTTAAAAATATAACAAACAATAAGAGTTATGTTTCTACCATCTTGATCCTTCTTCAGTTCTACACTGGCACACACAAATAATGTAACAGCATGACTCTAAATGTTTTCAGCATCCGCGAGAAAGATGATCAGCCACCGGGCCCCATTTTGTCAGTTTCCTCTGTCATGAAAACTTGACGAGTGTGACCGTTGCCTTGCAAAATTTTTTAGAGCCCTATAATCCTTTTGTTCTGTTTTTATTTTGTTCAAAAATGAATATGAAATAGAGGAGCCTTTTTTGTACACATCGCATACATCCCAGCCTTGATACTTTTATAAGGCGTCTTCTATAACCTCTTAACCATACACAAAAAATAGTTTTGTTTGTTGTTTTTTATGGTGGGGAGGGGCAGGGAGTTAGCCAGTAACATTAAGTCATAAGTTACTTACTTCATGGACAGTTGAAATTTCGTTAATAATGTTCAAGACACATTTTTCTCGCTAAAATGTTTCCAATTGAGAAAAATATTTCTCAGAAAGTTATCCCGTTTCGTTGGAAGGCATGAGATATGTTCAACAAGCAGAAACATAATCTCTTGCTGTGTGTGTGTGCCTCTCTCTGTCTCTCTCTGTCTCTCTCTTTTTCTCTCTCTCTCTCTCTCTCTCTCTCTCTCTCTCTCTCTCTCGTAAGGTTATGGCGCATTCTATAGCGTTATAATAGAGCCAGGCAATTTCGTTTTAAGTGGATTATGGTTTCAAACCAGCAAATTAAGAGGCATTCAATCGCTGAACAAGAACATTTGATTTGAGCCAAGAATAGAACTGTACATGTCTAAATTAAATCAAATTTCTTTGTAAAACTGCTCTTGAGGTGTCAAAATGTTTCAGGCAGCAACCCTGTTTCATCTGTAGCACCTGAATAGAAAAGCCTTTTTCTGGATGAATATTCTTTTAGCAGTGGGATTAATGCATGGAATGAGTGTGGCACGAAATTATAAATCAAGAAAAGAAAATGAAAATGTATTTATTTGAGAAGCACACCGTTTTTCTTTCTCTTTCAATAGATATTAATCTGGTTAAATTAAATATCAACATGCCTTTTTTATGATTAAAGTAAACTTGAACTCCAGTTTTACTCATTGGACAGTTCAGAATTAGAACATCAGGTCAATTTTTCGTTTAGGGTTTCATGATTATAACGAGCGAAGACATTCGGACTCATGAAAGGATAATTATGTTAGACAGCTAGAAGTCAGAACAAACATCTTTGAAGAAAATACATTGTTGTAAGAAGGACAGCATATAATAATTAAAACAGTAAATATTTTTTTTTCAAAATAATGCAAAAATATCTGCTTTACGTCACTCAAAAATATAATATTAGTTTTGACTTTAAAACGCTAATTCTCTTGATATTGCCAACTTTAATTACTTTGTTAGGTTGGATTCTGATCTGAATACGTCATGCTGTATATATCTTTTTCCATCCCAAGCGATACGCTTTACAATGTCATGACATATACCAGGAAGATAATTCATACTTTTAATGGATTTATTCACACTGTTGCATTTATTTTTTTATTTTTTTTTAATTCTCTTATGCGCTATTCATTGGATTATCGATATTCAGGGGTTTTCTCGCGCACATCTTTAAACTAATTTTGTTTCTGTGATTCATTCATTAGTTATCTTCTAGACAGGCTTCCATCTTGTTTTCTTGTTCTCCTTAATTTGTGCACACTTCCAAATAGCGCCTGAAAATAATTAGGATTCAAAATTAAATTTTCTTTAAGAAAATCTAGAAGGGTTGAAACGTTGTTATTTCTTTTTCAGATCTTTAAAACAAAATTAATTGAAAATTCAGGTGTTTGAATATAGAGAATAACTATTCTTTTTTTTCCAAAGCAAAGAAAAGGTGCACCTCCCATCAGCATAACTGTTGTAGTCTTCAACAACGGCCGACATGAATGAGGAGTGAAACATAATAGCTAAGGTAGATATTAGACATCGTTTCATCTGTAAAACAAGAAAAGACCTCCTATTTTGTCGTTTGCCTTGTATCGTTAAATATAGTATTAGAATTTCGAATGGCTTTATTGTTTTCCACATAGCTTATAGGACAGCTATCGTTTATTTTTGACCAACTAAGACAGCAGTCATGGTATCCACACGCTTTCTCCATGTGAGAGCACGGCAAATTGTCAGACGTTGGTCTTTGCATCCGTTCACAATATAGCATATATAGTACCGACATGCCAACAAACAAACAAACTGCGTCGCTCTGTCGGTAATTGGCATAACTTAAAATACGTGCTTGGCCCCCTTATCATCGCAGGACAACTAGATACATTTTTCAAAAATCAGTGTCAGAAGGGTAGTATCACGTCCCTGCTTACAAATCTTTTTCTGCCCATCTCCCCCCGTCTCTAACCAGGCCAGAACGGAACGTAATAACTGGAGCTCTCACTGACTGGCGCAGCCCTCTTGGCTCCACTAGATCGTGGCGGCCCCGCCGATTCTATGATCTTTCAGTTCGTTTGGCTTAGTGTTTTCTTCAGATCCATATTGACCAACCAGGATATATTGCGGGTCTTTAAAATAATGCCCGACATTTTTTCAGAATGCCCTACTGAGACAGACGATCACAATATACTGTCGGTGGGTTGTTGTTGTTGTTCTTTTCTTTTTATTTCTTTTTTTTTTTTATAAAATTATGTAGGCTGGCAATAAATGTTCCCTACAAAATGCTTATACGTATTGATAAAACTTTTAAAAACCTCGGTATGGCCAGTTGTATAACTAAAATCATGTTCATAAAAATATTTAACCACATAAGAATGTAAGGGCCAAATTATTTCTCTTCATAGCTTTGTTTCTCTTTATATCTATGTCTGTCAGCCGATTGCTTTCTCTTTCTCTCTTTCTCTCTCTCTCTCTCTCTCTCTCTCTCTCTCTCTCTCTCTCTCTCTCTCTCTAAAACTATACGATATTTTAATATAAGGTTTTAGACGTCCAATTAAATGCTTCTACGGATTGATAAAACTTTTAAAAACCTCGGTATGGCAAGTCGAATAACTAAATCATGTACATAAAAATATTTAACCAGATAAGAATGCAAGGGTCAAATTATTTCTCTTCATAGCTTTGTTTCTCTTTATATACAAGTCTGTCGGTCGATTGCGATCTCTTTCTCTCTCTCTCTCTCTCTCTCTCTCTCTCTCTCTCTCTCTCTCTCTCTCTCTCTAAAAATACGATATATTTTTATATAAGTTTATACGCTCAGTTGTTCTGTTGTTAACATTTTGTCTGTAATACAACCATTTTAATTATAGCCTATATTGTGCTTACGTTGGACGCCAAACCAACTCAATTCAACTCAAATCTTATGGAAGTATGGCAAGTTTATCTCTCTCTCTCTCTCTCTCTCTCTCTCTCTCTAAAACTATACGATATTTTAATATAAGGTTTTAGACGTCCAATATTTCCCAACTAGACCAGCACTCCCATTTCATAAAGCACATGCCCGCACGCATTTTGCTGTTGTTCTTTTCCTTTTTTTATTTTTAGAACACCCTGCAACCGTCAAAACAACAAGTGGGAACCAGCTGTAAACAAAAAACTGAACAATGTTAGTATCTTGTGCATTCTAAAAAACGGCAATATAAGTAAAAAAAATTCGATCGGCTAGCATAATAATTATGAAGTAGCCTAGCCAGCCAAGCCTAGACCATGGGCTTGGATACAAATCCGCCCCTTTCTCCCATGGCCAACCCGTCGTGCGATCCAGTGCAATCAAGAAATTCCAAAAAGTTTGCCCATTTAGCAACCCACTGGCCCATATCTTAGCCGTCTCGAACACGTAGAGCGACATGCCCATACAGCACGTGTACCGTTATGTCTAGACTTACCTCTCTACACTGATGAGGATGAGGCTGAGGACTGTAGCGTTGGCTGTGAGATCCTCCACGAAGCCTGACAGTTTGCACAGAAAGCCAGTGAGCGACCAGTGACTGAAGAAGTGACTCACCACCGCGTAAGGCACACACACCTGTAGACAAAATTAAGCAATATTGTTATACAATAGAAATGGAAGTGCCTGCTAATAATAATAATAATAATAATAATAATAATAATAATAATAATAATAATAATAATAATAATAATAATAATAGTAGTAGTAGTAGTAGTAGTAGTAGTAGTAGTAGTAGTAGTAGTAGTAATACTAGTAGTAATAATATTTTTTGTCTATAGGTTTAGCTTAACCTATAGCCTAAATATTAATGTTTGGATTGTTTTTACGGCACGTCAGCACGGTAACGGCTATATTGTTTCACTAATTGTTGGCGTGCACTTCTAAGTAGGAAACAAAGGGAAAACAAACAATTATTGTAGAGTTGCCTTTTTGCTTTTTTTTACTATACTGCCAAAAAGGTGTGATTTACCTCACGATTTCTAGTCTATAATAATTTTGTTAATGGACAGAAGAACTGTGAATAGAGCTATTTCTGTAATGAGAGGAATTCAGATTTAATAGGAAATATCTTTTCTTCACATTTATTTGGGGGGGGGTGGGGCGGTGGCCCTGGGGTAGAACATCGGCTTTCTATGCAAAAGGTCCGGGTTCAAGCCCTGGCGATTGCGCTCCCTACTCGTTTGGTCGGTGTCAGTTTAATGTGACCAGATGAGACAAGAGTCATGGTATCCCCGCCCTGTCTCGTGAGTGGCAGCATATAAAATTGTCAGACGTCAGTCCACAATATATCCTATATAGTGCTGATGTTGGACGTTAAACCAACTCAACAAAAACAACATTCACATTTATTATTTGTGAACTGATTGAACAGTTGACTAAATAAAAGTACACTTACACACTGTCTCGCTTTTGTCTATCGTTAATCGCTATTTCCATAATCTATTAAATAAGGGTCAGAAGTCTAAAAGACATTGCAACATACAGAGTTATGAAGTGTTAAGACTGGGCGTCTATTGACCCTAAAGGGTGTGACTTGGCATCAATTAGAATTGTACTATATTTCATGAGGTTCGTGTAAAGGCCATCACAAAAATAATCTGAACACGCAAAACCGCTAAAAGAGATATCATATTTTATGAAAGGAAAGTGTCGAGCCTCATGGCTATTGTGATTACGTCGAAAAGTTATGATTAGGTCTGACTTGATCTAAATAGAGGGAGGAGAAAACGACGCTGCACTTATAAGTCTAAACAAAGAAGGGATAATGTCGCCGTCTGGATCTTTTGTCTACACAGAACTGACATTGAAGTAGCTTTAATCTGTACTCAGCAGGTGCTTTACGAATTGAATATAGAGTGGAATGTAAATGTGGACTTCGTCGTTCTTTCTAACGCGTTGTAATGATATGAAGTGTCCATTACACAATGGTCGAATTACCAAGAGGCCACCGTGGTGTATTAGCCTTCCCCAACAGACTCACACCAACAAACTGCCTCATGGAAGTTTAAAAAAATGCCAAAACCGGTGTTTTCGACACCCATGAAACAAAGTTAAGAAATTGAATAGGGGTAGAGTCGCAACTTTTTTCCATTGAAAAACGTGAAAAAGTTAGCGCTGTAAATTGCCGGTCTAAAACATGAGTCTATTTCTGTCCCTGTCAAAACAACTGAGGCGAAAACAAATTTCTTTGGATGATGGATAGGCAACCTCTTCAAATTCATTCTGCTGGGCCATGGGCGGATGAAAGGATAATAATATAATGTGCGTGTATGTGACAAGAACTTCGGAACATGTAATTGATAAACGCAAGTTGAACAAGATGTATTTGTGTTACTTATGCACGCAATGTTGCTCAATATACCAATTCATATGCTTTAATCAATTTAAAAAAACAACGGGTTCATTGGATTCTTGATGTTTGAAAACATACCAAGGCTCCATATTTATCACTTAGGTCAACTACTTAGAACAATTTGAGATATCACAGGTAAAATCGACAGCCGTCTTGGATTTGAGCATAAATTTGTTCTGTATAATATGAAGTATGTGTTTGATCAATTAACTAAATAATGGTTTATTGTATTCATTATGCCTGAAAACATACCAAAAGGTTCCTAACGTATGTTCTTGTGTTAATTACTAAACTTACAAATACAAGACAAAACTCACCATTATGACACAAACCTTATAGATTATCGAAGACCCGTTTAAATTTTCGTCACTTGACAAAGTCATTACTAAATTTCCCGTGAAGGAAATGGAATTATAATGTCGTATCGCCAAAAGATCTGAAACATCTGGACTACAAAACGTCATTAGAAAAATAACCTAATGATACCTCGGGTTTATAAGGCAGCTTATTTCCATAGTTTTTCTATCTCCTTCACCATTTCAATATATTTATATCTTTTTTTTGGGGGGGGGGGAGCGTTTAAATTTTAATACGAGGATTTATTGTCTACAGCTGCTCACTCGAAGAGAGCATTAAATGGTGAGAAAAGAAAATTAAAGTGATTGGTGCCAAGGACTATCTTAATAGAATCTCTTGACAAATGTACTCAATGGGCCGTTTACTCAATGGGTCGTTCAGCGCTCGTTCGATATCGCTCCTATAGGATGACGGAACTTAAAATAGATGTCAACTTTAAAAAAAAAAGAGCCAGGAGAGTGTGAGGTACAGAAAACGATGGGCTAGTCATTGCTGGGCTCGACAGCCATAATCGATCCACAAGGTTTATGGAAAAAGAAGCAGAAAATGAGTAGTAGGTTTCTCTTAGATTTCACATTATTTTGTGGTGTTAAAAAATGTATGTATATATATATATATATATATTGCTTATTTTACGACGGGAGTGGAAGTATGAAAAAACTACAGATGGTTCTAAAAAAACTTGATTAAAATTACAATTGATGTTGCTACTTTCTTAAAATAAGTATATCTTTTATGTTAGAATGGATGATTGTCTAGCGACGCGCTACTTGGCTCTCAACTAGCTTATGAGAAAATATTGTTTTCTTTTTTTTCTGAACTTTTTCGTTTGCTCTAGTATCAGAGCGGCTTAGGCAATACTGAAGTACAACCAGCCAACGCGGTCAAGCCACCTAGTTATTGCTTGCAGAGAGACAACCACAGAAAAGTTCGGAATTAAAATCACCAAGTGTCCGATACCATTGTAAAAGGCGTATTCTTGTATCTTTAGGACAATCGAAGAAGTTGTACTCAGAATAATCCTCTTCCTCCTCCTGAGACAACGTAAAGTGCTTGAAGAGCGTGTGAGGCCAGAGAACAGAAACCACCACAAGTAACAATGGAAGGTCACTGTTGTTTAGTTGGTTTAACGTCCAACATCTACACTAAACAGGCTATTTTGTGGACGGGCCCCAAGACTTACGTCTGACAATTTTATGTGCTGCCACACACGAGACAGGGCAGGGATGCCATGACTACTGTCTTAGCCGATCACATTATACTGACACCGACCCAACCAGTAGTGAGCACAATCGCTAGGGCTCGGACCCTGACCTTTTGCGTCGGAAGCCGATGTTCTACCCCAGGACCACCGCGCCCCCTGTGGATGGTCACAGTGGACAGCCTAAGCCCAGTGTTTTCGGCTACGACTTGGAGAGGTCAGAAGCAACACCATCGACCACTATTCACCAGTGAGGTAGGAATATGGTGATCATGTTAACTTCTTTCACATGTCCTTAGATCTAGAAAGATGCAAAAAGCTGTGTAAAACAAAAACGTTTGGTGAATGTGGGGGACAAGAACTCATATAGCTATCCAGGAATAGTGGTTGGAAGATATTTGTGTTTAAAAGTAGGGTCATTAACTGTCGTTGTAGAAGATTTAGAAGCAGTAACAGCTCTATTCGACAGCACTTATTCGCCCCGCTTAAAAACGATTGGATACCCTGATAAAAAGTACAAAAAAGCTCCAAAACAAAATTATTCGAACGACTATTGTCTGTGGAAGTTTGACCCTTACAGACGAAAGAAGAATAGTTAAAAATGTCAACAGTTAGAGATTTCCGGTACAATCAAGATGGCGGAAGGTAATGTTTTTTGGCTGTGGCTAAATGTTTTGTGGCGGGCAGGGTGATTATTTTCTTTTCATGTTAAATGACACGCGAATCCTGGTAAGATTACTTATTATCAGAATAATGGGTCGATTAAATCCTAACCCGTATTCTGCTTGGAAACCGCCCGTGGACTGGACACGTTCGTAAAGATTGGGACAATCTATTTATAGTCCGAAGCTAAAGCTGATCATTATTGTTTTAACTCGTTACAATGTCAGTTTTTGTTTTATTTTATAGTGTTACCTCACCCATGAACAAGAGTCAAATGTAATCCACATCGGATACCTCTCTATATTTCCACTTCGGACACCTTTATATTTTCGCATTATAAAAATTGCATTATATTTTTACATGCCGTTGAACCTAAACGATGTAATATGTATCTGTCAGTATAAATTATGCAGAGCTCTTCTCAACAATCAGTCTTTTGAAGGACAGGAATGCTATTTAATTTGGATAATTTTGCTTTTAGACCTTAGAGAATGGTTCCTCTTTAAACACTTAAAACGCCTTTGTGTATGACGATAAACCAAAATTATTTCTAATAGTAAGTAGCCTTTGTCTTTTTTTCATTTCCATCCTTTGTTATTTTGGTTTCGGCTTTGGCTGGGCAGCTTCAACTTTATTACTAAAATTGGGGATCAATACATTGAGCAGAAATGCTAAAAAAAAACAACTGGTAATTTTCAAATATTTTGTTTTATTAAAATTAAGTCAAATATATAATGGTCGATCCACAGACTTCAATTTATATAGGTATGGCTTTTGAGCTGCAGCTTTAGAGTGTGGTAAAGGCTCTAGTGGTGTAAGTCCATAAAGTGGCAGATTAATATATCTATGCTGTTTAGTCTTTGACCGTTCCTTTTCCTCTGTCATATGCTTTTCCTTATAACTTTTTTTCTGTTTTGTTTTTGTCGATATTGTGATGTGTTTTTTTTTCGTTATCTTTCAACCCAACAGGGCTGTTCTTCGTCATTACATTTGCGAGCATAGCAAAGTCATATTGAAATAACATCATGATCATGATTACATTATCAAAACAATGTTTTAGTAAAAAAAAAAATATTTAATTAAAAAACATAGGTTCGCATTTTCCTTAAATAGCTTAAAATCGATATTTAATTTAAAACTGTTAACGTTTTTGTCATTTTACCGCATGTCGCATATGTGGGTTTCTGTCATTGGTTCTTAGCATTCGGTTCAGTAACATTTGGAACAGATGAACAATATCAACGCTTTTCAGACACTTATAATCACTGTCCAGGCACTTATATATATATATATAGAGAGAGAGAGAGAGAGAGAGAGAGAGAGAGAGGCTTATATAAGTGCCTGGACAGTGAATATATATGAATTCTTCTATTTTCTATGTATATTAATGCATTTCTACTTATCTTGATACAACTTTTTACAAGTCTATCTGTATCGACCAATATCCTATTTGCCAGCATTGTGCTATACGGCAGATGTAGCATGACAAAATCACTCAGCCTGACGATGATGAAGAAGCCCTGCTCTCCAAACTGGTTTGAAAGACGTATGAAAGATGTCGCAATATCCGTTTCGCTGCTAAGAACTTTTTTCTGCTTTATGTCTCAAAACCTTTCATATATTTCAATTATTTATTGATCTAATTAGGAAGTCTGCAATTTTTTCTTCCTTATTGCGTGACTGTATTAAGTTTAATGGATGTTTGTTGATGATTTTTTTAGAATGTCCTATTTCCTTGCATAAAACAACTTCACCATTATTCTTCTTTCAATAGTTTATTCGGGTAATAATTTTGACTCAAATTCACTTTTGTCCCATGTACGTGGATTTTTTGTTTTACTATATATATATAAATGCACTTTTTTTCATTTATATGTGTGTGTGTGTGTGTGTAGCCCTTTCATAAACAACCTGTTTCTACATTTGCACTTTTTTTTCCTTTTCAGGGGAAAGGGACATCTCTGAAGTGTAAGAAGCATAACCTTAAATTTTCGGGGGGGGGGGGGGGGGGGGGTATGGGATTTATTGTCAAAGTTTAAATTTTTTAGCAATTGTTGTACACAGCTCACATATGGGTTAGGAAACGTAACTCAAACATTTCGAATATAGACCAGGCCACCTTTCGCTTTTTTGGTTTTCTTGTGGTCAGTTTGACGTGATCAGCCAAGATAGGTATCTTTATATACTCATTTTACTCTGCGTTTCAGCTCGTAAACTTGTAAGAAAAAATTCTTAGCATCCGTCCATAATAAAGACTAGTTGCTGCCGTCGGATTGTAAATAATCAACTGTTCTGTCGGGAGCTAACAAGGAGTAGCAGATTTACTTGAAGATAGTATTTAAAGAATGGAGACTGCACAACCACTGTAAGAAACACTCCTAGACTCGCTGGATCTACAGCCACTGAATGCAGTTTTCCTCCTCACAACCCAACTCTGACATCATACTTACCTAAGCTAATGCACCCAGGCAAACCTAATCTAACTCACAACATACAAGACACCCACACCAACAAAATTAATGCACACACTTAATTAATTTAATCTTTTGTTTACACACAACAGCTTGAGAGCCATATGTACATACCAAGAGGAAGAGGTTATCCGCCGAGGCCATGCTGATGAGGCATGGGAAGGTCACACACCTGCCCGCTCTGCCGAACGACAGGACGGCGATGACCAGGGAGTTGCCGGTTATGCCTGGGTGAGGACGCGACAAACAGAGTAGGAAGTGTCCGTTAACAATAAGGTAAAGAACCACCAACAACAACAACAGAAACAGTGGATTGGTGGATCGGTACTAAGCCCGAGTGCGCAGCCATAATAATAATAAAACAACCACATCTATCAGACCGACGTGTGAAATGTGTAACTACAGACTTTGAACTACGGACGTACATTATTATTTAAAAAAGGAGATGGAAAGTATTGGACAATGTCACATATAGATTTCCTCAAACTGTTCTAATCGTAATCATAATTTGCAATAAAAATAAGAGGATCGGGAACACGTTTTATGAAATATAGAGAGTGTGGTTTCAACAAAAGTTATTCAACAAGGCAGGATTTAAATCAATTTATCAGTTGAGTTGGTTTAACGTCCAACATTAGCACTACATGGGTTATATAGTGGACGCGCCTCAAGACTGAGGTCTGGCAATTTTATGTGCTGCCACACACAAATCAGGGCGGGGATGCCATTGGAAGAAGATTGATAGTTTTTCTTTTTGTATACTTCATGTTCCTTTTTAATGGATAGAACAAGCGCACCGTTACATTAGTCACTTGCATGCGAACAATATCGCTTGGTGAGCTAACTAGAAGCATGAACCATGGTTTTATAAGTTACATAACTCTTGACTAAATCACACTCCCACTTAAATTAGGAAAAAAATGAAAAAATGTTTTATTCAAAAATGTTAAGAACATGAAATGAAATTATCTGTGGAATTTTCTTTACATTATACATCAAAAATGTTAATTATCTTTAAATATCTATCTCGCTTGTTATCATTTCATTGTAAAAGAAACTTTCTAGACGTCTTAATTGTCATCAGATTCTGAAAATTGTTAATGCGATAAGATATTAGGGTAGATTGTATATTTTGCACACACTAACCTGTAAGAAAGATCAATGCATAGACCATCACCAAAGGAATAAAGTACGTGACCTTGACCCAAGGTTTCCTTAGCTTTTCCAGGTCGTCCTCATCATAGTAGAACGCGAACGTATCGGAGTCATAGAATTCCGCATAGCTTTCTCCGTGAGAGGCCGCACCGCCGCCAGCCCCACCTGCAACACTAACACCGCTGCTGCGCGCGTGCCCCGCGGTGATGCCGCTGCCGCTGCTGAGGTTGGAGCCCCCGGCCAGGCCTGCGCCGCTGAGGATGTCCAAGATGGCCTGTAGGTGCTGGGGGACCTCGTCCGACTCGGCCTGGACATTGTAGGATTCTATCATGCTGGACAACAGCTGCAGGGTCGCGTTGTGCGAGACCGCCGTCAGCATCATGTTCAATGGTATCCCAGTACAGCTCAGTCTCCCTCACTCAGCAAGTTCTTCTCCTGCTCGTATTTATCATGATGTAGGATGATGAGTGACGCCACCTTGTACCCCTCCAGGAAATAGACCACACTAATTCTCTTGCATTGCGTTTTGGGTGATTTCACGTATATTGTTGGCAGAAAAGGTGTTGGAAATAAAGTCTTAATCTTGTCGCCTTGGCTCAACCCATGAGTTATCTGCGGATAAACTAAAGCTGTTATAAAAATCGGCATCCAATTACACTTATTTCAAAACTTATTGGTCTGAACTGTCCTTAATTGTTCATGTTAGAAAAAATGGAGATTGTTGTCTGTTTAAATCACCAAGGTCATATATTTTAAAGAACGTAAACAAAGTAGTATAGAATTTAAACAAACTGTGATTTAAGATCTGTTAATACCACATCTTTTAGTTGCAGACATTGCCTTGCCTTTTTTTCCATTTCTCGACGCAGTTAAATGGCCCATGATGGCTAATGAACTTTGTTTACCTTTTCATTTTTTAAAGTTTGTCTACTACCTGAAGTTCGAAAACAGAAAATAATAATTGTTTGTTTAAAACATAAGAAAGTTTTGAATTTTAAATTTAAAAAATAAATGATTTTTTCTCTAAGGTCTCAAATGTAATAATTTATTATTCGAAAAGTATAATCATAGACAAAGTTGATCACAATGTGTTCATGTTTCCTTTTTACCACTCGTGAACTTGATGTGGTTTTAAATACAGCCACAACATTAGACTGCTATCATGGTAGAGTTAACTCTGACGCTGTTTACCAATACCGGCATAAATCATTATCCCATTATTGATGCCTGTGTGAGAAAAGTCCCATAGACCATTGAATGGTGGGATCTTTTGTTCTGATTTATAACATGTGATGAATTATAGAAAGATGTAATAGCACCGGGCAACCTGTGAAATGCAGGCTAAGGGAATGAAATCAATGCTCTATACAATACTTTATTCAAGGAAAATACTCTTTGTTGCACTTTTGAGAATAAAGAGGAAAATTTAAATAACAATGATAAAACCCTTGAAAAGCGAGAAAATTCTAAATTAAAAAATAAACTGTGGCATCGTGAGTAATACAGTTGTTGCGCCAGAAATGTATTAGTTCGGCCTAGAGTACATTTTTCTTGTTAGTTTTGTATTAGTTTTTCATCGATCTGGCGGGAGAGAAATTTCTGCAGATATATTCAAATGCAATCATGATATTTCCTTTTTCAAAACTAGATTTTGTGGATAATCGATCTCATCGAAGAATTTCATGTTGCGCTCATTTATGAGGTAATCATATTCGGGTTCAATTTGATTGTTTTCAGAAAGCGCAACTCATCGATTTTGCAAATATGACAATACATGGTATTAAATCTTACAGAATAATTATCCATTGTTTCTAATTTCATAAAAGCCTGCCCATAAATCGGCTATCTTCGACCTTCTATTCCCACATCTCAAACAGGCGGTGTTCAGCAAGACAAAAAAAATCTTTAAAACGTCAAATTTAATGAACACAAAAAAACTTAAAAGTATGTACAAAATAGTGGGTACTTTTAACAAACGCAGTAATATACTTTAAATTCACAACTGTGAAAAAAACACGGCACATCTATATATATAATAATTGTCTTCGCCTCAAACTCAGACATGCGATCAAATCCAAACTGCTGCACCCTAAATTTCAAAATTTTACAGTAAAATTACAAAGGCGGCAGAGAATTTTTAGAGTCATAAAACTAATAACACCAACGCCTAATCAATTTTTATTGATCAATGTTATCCACCACAATCATAAATCCATCTTATTTTCACGGCGACTACCGGGCGAAAATCTATTGAATAGTTAGGCTTATAGAAAAAAATGAGGCGTGTTCAACAGTAAAAAGTTTAAAAAATTCACATGTGTATGGATTGTAACCAAGGCGTCCAAAAATAGAAGGCAAAGTCACTGAAATATTCATACACTTGCAGCAAGAATCAAAGTGAGCTATAATTTGAACATCTTCGCATCGCGCTGCGCAACTTGTATAAAGCAACAATAGAGGGACAGAACATAAAGTGATCGATCATTTATGAATTTTGAAAACATAACCCAAACTAGTGCGCACGTAGATAGGACAGTTCACATTTTTGCAGTGTAGGCTGATCGTGTGGACTGAAAAATACTCTCTAAGTATTACTCTGTCCTATCTATGCTTAGAATTATAAGAAATAAAATCACTTTTACCCTTGGTAGGCAAAAATCTTTTCACTTATTTTAATTCGGTGATTTGGCCTTCTATTTTTGGACGCCTTGATTGTAACGTAAATGGAAATTATTTATTTCGAATTTGAACGTTTTAAATTCTGTATTTTTTGTGCTTCCTTTTTTTGAGACTTTTCCGACATAGTTAACCCTTAGATTGGCAAGATATAACCTACTAGGCTTTTCTTGCAATCCCTTACTTTGTAAAAGTATATACTCTGAAGAAACATAATTTTACGTTTACTTTTATTACACTTCTCATTTACTGTGTATCTGTAATACTCCAGCTTAGTTTGTCCGTACCACAAAACCCACGAATAATGGAACTAAACCCAAAATTGATAAAGGCTTTTTAGCGGAAGGACCGAAATATGCGATACATTAGACAAGTGACATAGATTTAAGTTTGCAGAATCTTTCGGTTATAGAGATATTTCTTATGACAGGAAAACGTTCAAACATAATAATAATAATAATAATTAATAATAATAATAATATATTGCGTTTTGGGTGATTTGACGTATATTGTTGGCAGGAAAAGTGTTGGAAATAAAGTCTTAATCTTGTCGCCTTGGCTCAACCCATGAGTTATCTGCGGATAAACTAAAGCTGTTATAAAAATCGGCATCCAATTACACTTACTTAAAACTTATTGGTTGGAACTGTCCTTAATTGTTCATGTTAGAAAAAATTGAGATTGTTGTCTGTTTAAATCACCAAGGTCATATATTTTCAAGAACGTAAACAAAGCAGCATAGAATTTAAACAAACTGTGATTTAAGATCTGTTAATACCCCCTCTTTTAGTTGCAGACATTGCATGGCCTTTTTTCCATTTCTCGACGCAATCAAATGGCCCATGATGGCTAATGAATTTTGTTTACCTTTCCATTTTTAAAGTTTGCCCACTACCTGGAGTTCGAAAACAGAAAATAATAATTGTTTGTTTAAAACATAAGAAAGTTTTGAATTTTAAATTTTTTTTAATGACTTTTTTCTCTAAGGTCTCAAATGTTGTAATTTATTATTCGAAAAGTATAATCATAGACAAAGTTGATCACAATGTGTTCATGTTTCCTTTTTAGCACTTGTGAACTTGATGTGCTTTTAAATACAGCCACAACATTAGACTGCTATCATGGTAGAGTTAACTCTGACGCTGTTTATCAATACCGGCATAAATCATTATCCCATTATTGATGCCTGGGGGAGAAAAGTCCCATAGACCATTGAATGGTGGGATCTTTTGTTCTGATTTATAACATGTGATGAATTATAGAAAGATGTAATAGCACCAGGCAACCTGTGAAATGCAGGCTAAGGGAATGAAATCAATGCTCTATACAATACTTTATTCAAGGAAAATACTTTTTGTTGCACTTTTGACAATAAAGAGGAAAATCAAAATAATAATGATAAAACCCTTGAAAGCGAGAAAATTCTAAATTAAAAAATAAACTGTAGCATCGTGAGTAATACAGTTGTTGCGCCAGAAATGTATAAGTTCGGCCTAGAGTACATTTTTCCTATTAATTTTGTATTAGTTTTTCATCGATCTGGCGGAAGAGAAATTTCTGCAGATAATTATATTCAAATGCAATCATGATATTTCCTTTTTTTAAACTAGATTGTGTGGACAATCGATCTCATCGAAGAATTTCATGTTGCGCTCATTTATGAGGTAATCACATTTGGGTTCAATTTGATTGTTTTCAGAAACCGCAACATAAAAGCACGTATTTGGAAAAAGCTTAACATACGATTGAAAATCACAATCATGTGCCTGATTTTTTGGAGACAGAAAAAAGAAAACAAGATACACAATAGTATTAAATAAACTGGTGTTGATTTTAAAAAAAGGAACCAGCGAATAAAAAGTCACAACACATTTGGCATTACAGATCAGATGTGTCGGCTTTACCATTAAGTAGAGATTCAGAAATCGCTATTTAATAAATGGATTATAGAGTTCGGAAATCTGTATAGTTTTTTAATGTAAACTATAGATCACTAGAATCACTTTGGAAAAACGGGCAACAAGGGGTTGACAATCACGCAGCAAAGTGAATATTTTTCCTTATCTCGATACTTACATTAGGTTGTGAAACTAACAGTGATTTGATTAATGTCTCGAAAGTGAAGTGTCACATCTTTTTCCCCACATATAATTCCAGCCCACCAACAATAATGCTGTCTCTAAATTTTAGGTTTAATTTAGTAAAAGATCACCTCAAAAACAACCTAATGGATATCTTTCCCCCCAAATAGAAACTGTGTTTGGTCGGTATTTTGTATGTTAACATTTTTTACCCCAAATGAATACAACCTATGGAACGAGACTGAAGCTTTTAAGGGTGGAAATTGATTATAATAGAGGTTTCAGTGCGATACCGCTATGGTTTATGGAAGTATTCGCGAAGTTTTCTTAAGAGCTTTAATATGTTTTAAATCAAGGGCTTTGAAGTTCGTTTAAAATTTATCGAGACTGTGTAGTTAATACAAATACCGGGGTGCTGTGTTTTAAATCCTTCCAAAAACAGTTACAGACCAAGAAGCTTTCAATGACGGGAAAGGAGCTAGTTTGTTAGCTAACGTGGTATCATACTTTTTTTTACAATTATATGAAACAATTTTAAGTGCTGCAGTAAAAACACATAATACAGAATCATTGAAAGTTTTTCTTTACGTTGTATAGCGTGAAAACGAGAGTTTTACATTTCCATGTGATGAATACAGCTATAGCTTTGCGAATATGTTTCCATTTAACCACACCACGATGTTGTCACCGGGAGCATGTACCCATTAGATCTAAATATGAGGCAAACAATTAATGATGCAAAATAAATTTTAAAAAAACAAACTCGTAGATATTTGATCAAATCCTCCATAAATCTTTTGTGTTATTTTTTTACTTTTTGTGGTCCATGTGAGTTTCATAGGCTAAAAACTATTGAAATCAAACTAATGGTGGTGACCATTATTGGAAACAATAGGGTTTCGAAAATCGATTTGATGACTACATGGACGGGTAAGTATTTATGTTGTTGATGTGTTCATAGTATGTCTACAGTAAGGAAGACATGTTTGCGGTGAGTGTTTTTGTGTAGTAGCCACCTAGCGGTATTATTCGCTCGCTAAGTTGCCCATTAGGGATATGTTTCCGAATTGCGTTGTGCTCTTAGAGCTAAGGTATTAAACCTTTGCAATTATAATCTAGGCGTGCATAGATGTATGAAAATATGTATGTAATTTTCATTAGTGTTAGAGAACCTGTAGTGAATGCAGTAGGTACGTGTATTGGCGAGTGCAGAGATTCATGCTAAATTTAACTCATGTACTAGATGAATGCCTAACATCATCTTAAAAGGGTTTCTAGAAATCAACAAGTTACGTCGTTCAGGTGAGAATGCTTAAATTGTGGAAGTTTCTCATAATATTTTAATATAATTTAATTTTCGTATTAAATCCAAAAAAGTGATAAAAACTGTTAAAGTTTTGATAAAAAAGCGTGAATCTGGTTTTACTAGTTCACCTCTTTCAAAGTTAAAATGCTTCATGAAGGTTTATTACCTTTATCAATAATGACATTAGCGCTAGAAACATAGTTTGTCATGTATTCCCATAAAGTGTAGAACAGCTTCTAAATATACCCTACAACCAACCATTTAGCCTGGATGCGTTCAGGGGAAAACTTTAAGCACTAAATTAATGTAGTTAGTCATTAAAAATCACATTACTTGTTCAAAAATTGCAAACACTCAAGGCAACATTGTCTTAACCAACAGAAAGTGCCCTCAACAGCACCAGGAAAATGTGAGCTTGAGAGAAAAAGTTACATATCACCCAGAGTAGAGATGGTGCTAATGCGATTACTAATGCTGCAATCTTCTATTTTTACTAGGAAAAGGGAGGGGCGGGGGGCTTGCTTGATACTAACATGGGAAAAATTGTATCGTGATCACGTGATGCATACAAAAGCACACACTTGTAAAGTAATGTACATAATGTCATAAAAACAAAGCCCTAACCTTTAGCCAAAATGTACTCCGAACGCCCCCTGCCTCCCCCCTTGGTGAAATACATTAGATGGGTTAGCAATACCGTCGGATCAGGTTGAACAAATGATCTTGACCAAGACAAACAAAATAAACATACCCGATGGATAAAAGAAAAGCCTCTGTAGAAATTTTTACACAGGTTCTTGAAAACGACTTCCATGTACTTTTGAACGGACTTAACACTATGCTAAAAGCTTTAATACAAAGGACGAAAAAAACTAATAAGGTTTAAAAAATAATATGATCGTGCGTAGATATCAATTGTTCCAACACCAGAAACTGTACCAGACATAAAGTAGGCCTAAGTGGCACGTCAAACCAGAAAACAGGCGAGGGAGAGGGTGTAGAGTAGCCCCGGCTCGGGTGATATGGTATTGGCAGGGATCTACGACAAACTGGTCAAAGAGGAACAGTGCGAGCAAGGAGACCAACATAGATCCTAACTGGAAGAGAAAACGCAACAAAGACCACTGTTTTACACTACATTTCTACTTCTTTTGTCCGCTAAAAAAACAAAAACATGTTGGCATCAAGACAGCCCAAAGATTGTTAACTACGTAAAAGTGGTTAGGTTAGTGGAAAGGTAAAGAGAAATAAGAGGAACAAGTTACAATATTGGTAAAAGGAAATTTAAAAAGTAGAAGAAGAAGAAGAAGAAGAAGAAGAAGAAGAAGAAGAAGAAGAAGAAGAAGAAGAAGAAGAAGAAGAAGAAGAAGAAGAAGAAGAAGAAGAAGAAGAAGAAGAAGAAGAAGAAGAAAAAGGTGTTGTTGAGGTGATGAAGTGATAGTAAGCTTAGTAGAGAGAGAGAGTGGCAGAAGATTTTTCTAAAGTTGGGGAATAAGATTAACTTAAAGATAATCTGAGAGGCAAACAAAAAAACAACAACATCGTAGTATCCATGCATACACGTACGTTACTCATTATCTCCGTGTTTATTTATTTTACTTGCATACTTTTAAGCACTCGAGATCTGCCTATACATTGCCATTAGTACAGATGGTTAGTAGCAGCTCATTCAATAGTTGAACCGATTGATACAAACAACTTAGTAATCTGTAATTATTATCTTTAACTGCTGCTTCTATCCAGGGACAGGAAGATAGGAAAAGACATAAAATCTCCATTCTCAAATTTTGAATAGAATTACGCAATCAGTGCCTCTTCACACAGGCAATACCACAATGCTAATAATGAGTTGGAGCTTTCTTGCTCTGTATCCACATGTTTGGAATGTAGTGTATCCGTTTCACGAATCGTGAGAGCGCAAATGTTGGTTTGACACTACGCTTGTGAAGGGGTAGGAAAGGAATAAAAATAGAAAGCCTTTGTTAGGCGTAAACCAAATGTTAGGTTGTCAAATATCCAGAGAGCGGTTCAACCAAAAGCTGAAAATCAAAATGCAACGCCTGGTGCGGTCAGGACATTTTAATGTGAAAGCCCAATAATGTCTATCACCATGTCACCTTGGACATAATAATGATGATCATTATGCTCATCTACGCGACAGCGGCCTTTTACTGAATAAGGCAATTATATCGTCGTATTGTAAGTCAAAACCCAGTACCTCCAGACGATGGAGATGTCTGTGCGGTCATTCACTGTTTGTTATTGTTGGCACACTGGTTCCTTAAGATCACAACAGAACCCCCCCCCCCCCAACTGCCCCAAAAACCTGCCCCCAAGNCGANGCTGTCACCAAGTGAGCTCGACCGTGTTAGCATAGTTTGCCACTGAAGAAATGTACCTAGAAACCTTGAGTGAAACACCAAAAAAGTAAAAACGACCAAAAGTGTTTAGTGGAGCTGATGATTTGATGATATAACCCGAGGCCAGGTTCTTAAAGTAGGCAATCTAGGCGGGTTCCTCAGCACTGGGACTTTTAAGTTGAGGAGCGGGGTATTTAACGTGATTTGTGAACGTTTGAATGGAGAGAGATTTGTTGGGATTGTAAGCAAAATGTGGTATTGAGACACCGGGAGTAGAACTAAAGGTTGTAAAGACGTACTGAAATATTTCTTTAACAAGTTTTTTATGCTTTCCATTCTTATTTTTATAGTTATTTTTAAATTCTTTGATAAATCAGATTTCGATTTATCTTTAACTCTTAAAAATTGCACTTCGAGGTTTAGAAAAAAAAGCGTTCTTGTAAGCACAATGTATTTAGTTGATGTCGTTATAAAACGATTAATCATCTTAAAAACTTCATAAATTCGGTTCTGCCTTGCAGACTACGATCTTATTCAAATTATTGTTACATAAATATGTGTTATTTTAATTATTATTATTATTATTATTATTATTATTATTATTATTATTATTATTATTATTATTATTATCATTAT
>RQTK01000557.1:256620-266584 GCA_003991915.1 Elysia chlorotica | reverse complement strand
ATAATAATAATAATAATAATAATAATAATAATAATAATAATAATAATAATAATAATAATAATAATAATAATAATAATAATAATGAGCGTTAGGAACTGATTTTAATAAAACCAATCCTGAATGTTTATCCCTTTTTGACATACGAGCTTATCGTTTTCAATAAACTACACATTGTTTACCTGCTTCATTTATTCAATGCATTAAATATCTATCTCTGTCTCTCTCTCTCTGTCTCTCTCTCTCTCTCTCTCTCTCTATCTCTTGTCTCCTCTCTCTCTCTCTCTCTCTCTCTCTCTCTCTCTCTCTCTCTCTCTCTCTCTCTCTCTCTCTCTCTCTCTCTCTCTCTCTCTCTCTTTCTCTCCCTACTCTCTCTTGGCTCAGAGTTTTATTCAGGCATGGGTGTTTTTCAAGCATAGGCCATATTGTAATAACCCATATGATATGTATACAAAAACTATATAGGTTTATAAATGGATTTATTCATTTAATATATAGATAGCAACAGCTCTACCTGTGTATAATATATTCATACTTGTAATAATAATATACCGTAGATTATTGAGGGATTTTTTAACAAATAAAAGGTGAATTCTCTTTTATCAGTGTTCTTTATAACCTAGGTATAGGTTCGAGTCAGTTTGATCAATAATTAAACCAGCTTCCTAAGCTCATCCCTTTCTTTTCGACCCCCCCCCCCCCCCCTTTCGCCCTTTTTTTAAATTTCCTATTATATGTGACAAAATAAATGGAACGATTCAGGGAGATTCTGTAAGTGGGCTTTATATGTTTTAAGCCTTTTAGATAACATTGTAATATTCAGTGCCGGTAAAAAATGTATTATTGGTTTGAACAAGCGAAATTCTTCAGATTTATCGAAAGTGTTTATTTAAAAGAGAAAACTTGAAAATATTGACAAGCTTACTCTTCTTAGCGGCTTTTAGTTTTATTTCGCACTTGCACCTTTTCCTGTGTTTTTGTTCCCTCTCGTCATGGCCTGTTTTTTTTGTTTGTTTTTTTTTCACTAATTATGGCGCTTACCCAGCATTTGAGAAATGTTCTAGTTGTTTAACCATTTGTTTCTTATGCTAGTTTCAAGTTTGACGGCGACGGATTTTCCCATATCTCATTTTACTTAATGGGCACGTATTTGCGATAAAAATGGTCAGTTATATTTTATTTCTTTTTTTTTCTGAATTTTTATAAGTACTGGGTTATTGCTGAGGATACCAAAAACGTGCAATTTTATAATCTACGTGAATTTTAAATCCAGTTGTTGTTTTGTTTTTTTTAATACAAGCACCCAAAAACCCTTTAGCCTTCCACAATAAAAAAGAATTGTCCAATGAAATCATGCACTCCACAGAATTCGCATTTATTCGTCTCTTTGATCTTCATTTTCTGGAGAAGAATATTAGTCAGGTAGATGGTTTGCAGAATTTTAAAATATCTTAGTCTAGCCTCTTGACATGATAATATGCCCGCCCAGAAATAAGGTAGGATATTAACATCATACTTTCGTATCCAAAAGTCTATTCTGCATTTTGTAGAGCCTTTTTTTAATTTTCTATCATTTCTCTCAATTGTTTATTTTTTAGGTCAAATATGATGTTGGCGATGTCACTGATACCAGCGTCTAGATGTAAGTAAAATTGGTTATTTAAACTCTGAGTGTCATTGTCAGCATTAAGAAAGATGGTCTTCCACTTTTGATTTAAAGCGCAGCGCACTGCCATAAATTATAGTCAATACTAGTATATAGGGTTAATGACTTATACAGCACCCTTGTCTAACGCCTCCATACGTTTGGAACCATTCAGAAATCCACCCTCTTTTTTTTTACTGCACTTTCAGTATTTTTTAGAATAGCGCGTACGTGATTAATGAACTGTCAAAAAGTGAAGGTTTTCAATGCTGAAAAAATCACTTCTTTATCAACGGTATCAAATGCCTTTTAGTAATCAAGAGATACAACAATACTTGAAAAACGTATTTTCCCTACGAAATGGACCAAACACCACCTAAAGATCGACCAATGAAAGGCATTATTCCTGACTTACGTTCCAATTTTTAGAATTCATGTATAGCAAACACAAAATATTGCATTCTACACACAAATATTTATTTTGTTTTATTCTTTATCCATCATTATAATATAAGCACTCTAGAAATGTTCTCTTAATTAAAAAATGCAGCGCTCTATTTGTAAGTTGTCAAGAGGCTGTCTAAAATTCGACAAATCTGATTTTGCAATCTTAAGTAGTCGGAACAAGGCGGTTTAAGACATTTTAGTTGGCATATAAAATATGTTTATTCAGGCAATTGAGACTTTTTAGAAGTGAAAATTCGATTTTTATTATTGCACAAAAAAACAGAATTATTTCGTAACGGCCATTGCTGGATTGCTGTAGTTTTTGTTGTTGTTCTTGTTGTTGTTGTCGTCGTCGTTTTTGTTGTCGTTGTTGTTGTTGTTGTTGCTGTTGTTGTTATTGTTATTGTTGTATGTTGCTGTTCTTTTGTTGGATACCTCCACAATGTAGTCTCGATAACTCAAAATGGCAATAATTATCTAGACCTGGTCTTGTCTAAATCGAATGACCCATTTCTGCAGATTCATTACTTTCTACTTTCATTGTTTGGCAATATAGAATGCTTTTCAGTGGCTAGGAAATCTTTTTAACTCAAATTAGTGCACGAGAAGAGCGTTTGTTGTACGTATTTGTAACTCACGGTATTGCAGAAAACCTTTTTATGGGACTTTTCTTCATCTTTATCCAAATTAAATCGAGGGCTTATTTCTTCCCCCCACAAAAGCGCGATTTCCGTTTACCACCGTTCGGCTCTATGCCTTCCTGAGAGATGGAATACCGTTCACAATTTTGAGGTCCCCATATTGCTAACGGTCTGAAATATCTTTAGAGAGTCTTTGATCGTCACAATGATAGCCTTGTAACAATTCCTCGTTAACCGGAAAATCTGAACATAATGAGATTTCCTTGATACTAACCAGAACCACTGTAGTTGTATTCCAATGGCATGTTTGGGGATACATTATTAATCCCCCCCCCCCCCGGGCTATAATAATAATTATGAAGGCTTTATAGCTTATAAAGTACAGCTGGATTTAAGCTTAGGCTTATGATAATTTTGTTGTATATTGGGATAATTTGCGATTCAGGCTTTTTTTTCCCTGTTGTTTATTGACATACAGCATTTGAGGTTGTTTTGTTCTTTTGTGATTATTGGAAAGTGTGTAGTACAGCTCTATTCTTTTTTTATGTAATTTTTTGGTTATTTTTGGAAAAGTTATTTGTTTTTTAATATAGATTAATTAGATCTATTAAATACAGTTTTCTCCAAAGCTTTTAGTAATTTTAATGGTTTATATGTTTGAAAAATTGATAACCTCTTGAAAATAATATTAATTGTCAGATGCTTTCGAAATTCAGCGCTTCTTGAAATGTTTTCACTTATTCAATCACCCATCCGTAGCGACATATTTGATGTGTTCTATAATCTCAGGGCTTTTCAATATTAGCTCACGCCTAACCCACTTTCACACATGTCGCACGTTCGAACTCAAGGTCTTTTCATAGTCTTTCTAAGTTCAGTAAAAAAAGAATCAAACCGGGATCTCTCGATGAAAGACCCAGGCGCCAACCTTGACACCAAGACGCCACACATTGATTCGCTAGGTTCCTTTAATGTGTGTACCCAGTCTATTATCATGGTGTACTCATTAAGGGAAAAAACCAGTTACGTGTTAACACGTTTTCGCAGTTTTCATGTCGTAATAGTAGTTCCATTTCAACTAAGAAGAGTAGACCACAGTATCAAGGAATGACTCAGTAAAAAGTATTTGGGTGTCCTTGTATACATGCGAACCGTCTGCCTCGAAGCTATTTTTATGAAAGCTGTCACGCAGCGTCTCATTCTTACAGACGGAGGTCAGGTATTGTTGCATGTGTCTGGGATTTTTGGCCATCTTCTCTCCATATTGGGAAGGGCTTTATGCCGCTCTACCAGTCTACGAATACGTATTCTGCACCTATGCACAGCTTAATCATTCCTTTCATTGCTTTCCAGAACAGACTGTGTACCTATATTATTTTCAGCGACCCGTTCTTTTGGCTTTTTGCCGATGTTTTGTAAAGATTGAAATTTGTACTTCTGGCTTTTGGTAATGTGGGAGGGTGGTCTTGGGAGATTTTGGTCAACAACTCTCTCGGTGGTTTTCTCATGTTGAATCGTAAGCCTATTTACGGATGCTTAAGTATGAAAGGCAAATATTAACATCACAACAAACCCAATTATCCACTAGACTTAGAGTACTGAAATGCTATGTACACTCTGCTCTGTTATACGGGTCCGAGACATGGACTCTTTCTAAAGAAATCGAAAAGAAAATCAACTCCTTTGAGATGTGGACCTTTCGCCGTCTAGGAAAAATTAGCTGGACAGAAAAGAAAACCAACAAAGACGTGTGTACCACTCTGGGCATCCAGCCGTCTTTATTAAAGACAATAAAAACAAGAAAACTGAAGTATTTTGGACATGTGAGGCGGCACCAGACAATACAGAAGGTAATACTGGAGGGAATGGTGGATGGCAAACGAGCAAGAGGCAGGCCAGCAAGAGCATGGATAGATGACATTAAGGAATGGACCTGTCTTACAGCAAAAGAATGCAGCGAAAACGCAAGAGACAGGAGTGCATGGAGGACCATTTCAAGTCAACCTCACCCGAGATGACACCGGAAGCAAGCAAGTATGAAATATTCAGGAAAAAAGAACACACATTTTCTGCTGTCACATTTACTGAGCATGTAAAGTAAACAACCGTACCAGAGTAGTTCAAGCTCATTCTATCAGTACATGTATTATTTAATCCTACACAAAATAAAAAGAAACACAGCATACTTGAGAGGATGAAGCTATTTCGTACCTAAAAATGATCTCCCAAGAGTCAGTGATGAATATGTAATATTATCTAAAGTGATCAAATATAGGCGATTATAAACAGCGGGTTTATAATTTAATCACGAATGACTAAATTGGTGAAGTATAACACACATTAATTTGTACCGGATGTGAGACAAAACTGTCTCCGCGTCTAAAACAATACTAGGGTTATGTTCTTAGAGACGACTATACCAGTGGCATTATTCAATTTAGAAGGAGCAAACATCTCTTTAATATGTTTAATAAAAAAAATTAAAAAAAGATTTGGGTATAAATGGAAAATGAATTTTGTAAATTACGAAACGTGGGTGAAAAAATGCACAACGAATAAAAGAAAGTGCGATGGGCGTGAAAATAGATCATTGTACTAAACAAGAGAAAGGAAGACTCTCAGCATGCAACTTAATGTGATCAAAAGCATTGGATGTTGATCGATATATTGAGAGCCAATTCAGAGAGGATGTAGAACACGGAGCTATCATTTCAAAGACAGTATGGAATACAACACAAAGTAAAAAGTACATCAGCTACCAGTAGATCTCTACCCCTCTGTCTCGGTATCCACGCCCTGTCTCGTGTGTGACAGCACATACAATTGTCAGACGTCCGTCTTGGGACCCGTCCACAAGATAGCCTATATAGTGCTGATGTTGGACGTTAAAACCAACTCAAACCCAAACTCAAACCCCTCTGTCTGATGTAGCAGCGTCAAACAAAGATAAAAATAATTACTTTCAGCTGATCATGGCCGAACACTTTATAACTTAAAAAGGTGTGAAATCAACTTGATAGTAAAATTGTGAAAAGAAAAAATGTTCATGTGTCAAGCTATCTCTTTAAAATATCAAATATTAACATGGACCTTAAAGGTATTTTATGCGAAAATAACAAAATCGTAACGGTTTTTTTTTAACGTTCACACAAAAGAATTAAAAAATATAAAAAGTGTGTATAGCCGTTCAATATCGCACGCATTGTTACAACAGTTGTCTCTTTGCTATATTATACACAATAATATGTAACATAGAGAGGAATTATGACATGGAAATACCTTCTCCTAAAATACTATAACTTTATCATGGAAAAAAAGAATCAATATACTTTAAAAGTTAAAAACTTGCTTCTTGCTTGCGGCAAATCCTCTGACATGCCTTTTTTGGAAAATCTGTCTCTGCAATTATGAATACTTTTAGATAAAGGCAATGAAAGTGCAGACCTCATTGGAGAAATTATTTTCAATACCATTTGAAAGGAACAACTTATTTTGCACATAGCACTGTAAGTGTAAGCAGTGAGTACATAAACGGAAATCAAATCCTACATCCATCTAAACCAAAAAAGGAAAAAAATTCAGTTCTCTATAATCACCGAGAACGTGGTCGAAAGATTATTGTGCACCTCTCGTATAAGTCTTTCTTATCGATTATGGATCAAACAATAATGACTTTACTAGAGAGGAAAGCCACACGGAATACTAAAGCCATCAAATCTCCTTAGGCTCCGGCCGAACAGAGAGAACCCTAACCCTACATCAGCTAACGGCATGAAAGCTTGGGTTTGTTCAAAGCGGTGTTTCTTTATTTATAATGCTTACTTATCAGCCCATTGTCTCACTCATGAAGAGATTTACAAGGTGAAGACATTGATATAGATGTGTCAAAAAATTCCTTAAAGGGTGAATGCGCTTAAAGGATATGAACACAATATTGTTTGTATGTCAAAGGGATAAAGAAGCTATTTGAAAAAAATGATGGTATGTCAAATACGTTTATGCATTGAACATGGCACAAGTGTTCTAATGTCTATGTACTCTTAGTCTTAAAATGCATAATGATGTGTCATGCCTACCATTCTTTTAACACCAATACGATCCCTTGATCTCCTAGTCTTTATTACTTTTTGTCTTGCAACTTCTTGAAATTTAAAGCCGTGAAACACACCTAAAATGAATTTCACTATTAAGAGGTCGAGGATAAAAACAAAAACAATTGGTCATGGTTTATATGGAGTAACATGGACGGGTCGGATTTTTCTGTCAGGAATCAGGCGGTAACAAATAATAATGAACTAATTAATTTTACCTGGTGGTAGCTATGGGTATAGAGGTGGATCAATTTGGTCTAGGAGCAATACTAATCAAAGAAGCCCATGCTAGCAATCATTGTGTCTGTATTTCTCTATGCAAATGAGCCAAAAATTCACCGCCTGTGCCTCTTCCCCACCATCTTAAAAATGTCCCCTAGCGGGGCTGGTTGTGTTGACGTTCCAAAAGTCAGAAGAACTGCATGAAATTAAAAGGCGTGTCTTTCTTATCCGAGGATTAGTACTTCCTTTTTTAAACAATTTCTGACTCTGTGATAGATCTATAGCAATGTTTAAGAATATCAATGTGTTTTAAATATCATTGTTTTTTTTAAGTTTTAATAACATGCATTTATAACAATTATTTGTGTATAACCTTAAGAGCCTTTTATTATATTTCTATGCAATCTTTTGTTGTTTTTTTAAAGTCAATTTAGGGAATTGTGTAAGTAAATGTTTCTTTTTAACACTTGTGTGATTATGTTTAAAATTGCTGTTAAGCGCTTTGAGCTTTTTGAAGGGAAAGCGCTCAATAAATATTATTATTATTATTATTATTATTATTATTATTATTATTATTATTATTATTATTATTATTATTATTATTATTATTATTATTNATTAATTAGATTGACGTTCCGATTATTATTATAATTATTACTATTATTATCGTGTACTAGATTGATGATATCATAAGAATAGTTGGTAGACATAACAGCTATGGGTTTTGATATGCAAAGGTTCCAAATATCCACAGTCTGTGCCCCTGTTCCACCGTGTTATAAAAGTTTGTAGAAGTGACCTCCTAAAGGTGGTCAGATGGTCTACATGAAATGTGTGCCTTTGGTTGATGAGGTTATTGGAGAAGTTGGTGTATTCTCAAGGTCAGAAAGTCTGATTAAACTGTAATAATGTTGTCCCTGATTCGTGACGTCAGAGTGGCAGACAGTCAGACACACTAACGATCTAGTTCATCAGTGCAGGACACACAAAAATGTCGAGACGTTGTTTTGTTTATTTTCTCCAAATTGATCAGACGATTAGCCTCTATACCATCGAACGCTGCATTTCTATCAAGCGCGCATACTACTATTACTACTGCTGCTGCAGCTGCTGCTGCTTCTGCTACTACTACTGCTACTACTACTAGTGATCTATATCTTTTAAATTAGTATCATAGTTAGGGCAGAATAATAATCAGTGAGTGTTTTCGGTCGGCCTTCAAGCCTACTAAACTTAATGTAAACTGTTCAAGCTGTACCTGGTATATGAATAGTATAACTCATTTTATTTCTAAATACAAATATTTGTTTATTTCGGAAACCCTGCCTGTTATTTTTGGAAGCCTCGTTTTAGGCGCATTCTTTGAAACCAGGTTTCGTTTTATGGTACATGTATTGATGAAAAACTGACGAAATAGAGCTGGGCTTTTCATTTTAGAAGACACAGAAAAGAAAGAAAAGTGGAGAAGGAATAGAAAGAAAGTGGAATTAAACGCGCTAAAAATATAACTTACAGATATGTACATCTATGTAGATAGAGAGAAAATAGGTACATAGAAAGATAGACGGATATGCAGATAGATAAGTAGATAAATCGATAGATAAAAAGACAGCAGACAGACAGACAGACAGACAGACAGACAGACAGACAGATAGATGGATAGATAGATAGATAGATAGATAGATAGATAGATAGATAGATAGATAGATAGATAGATAGATAGATAGATAGATAGATAGATAGATAGATAGATAGATAGATAGATAGATAGATGGTAGACATAAATGTACCCACATCACTGTACAATCGGATATACAAAAGATGTACCACATCACTTTACTAACTGAAAGACCCACACAATAATTCTACGAGTTGCCCGCAACGGTTTACTAACCTAACTAAAATGTCCAGACATCAGTCCATTAGCATCGCTGTGTTAATTGAAAAATTACCCTAAACTCTGCATTATTTGACTAACAAAAAATGTACTCATAACAAGTATTAGCTGCCGACAGTTTATACCTACATTACTGTAGTAACCAATGCGCTGCAGTAGTTGAACGACAACACCGTAAGCCTATCCATATCACTGCACCATATGACAGACACTAAAGTACCTATATCAATGTACTAGCTTAAAAAATATCCTTCAATCACTTAACTAGCTTACAAATAGTGTGCACATATAACTGCACTAGCTGACATACATTGTATAGAAATTGTTGTAATATGTGACAGACAAGGTACCCACAACATGTAATAGCTGACATACATGAAAAGTATACCCATATTACTAACTGGCTGGAATACATCAATGTACCAATATCAATGAACAAGCTGCCAGACAAAGTACCCACATTAGAAACAGTTTATCGATATTGATAGTATACTGTGATCTGTGATAGACAAGGTACCCACATTAGGGAACTAGCCAATGGCCTCCAATGTATCACGATGGATGAACTACCATAAACAGTGTGTTTCGAGCAGCCAAAGCAAAAATCGACTTATATAGTTAAGCATAAATGAAAATGTAAACCAGAGGACAAATCTCTTTTTATTTTAATGCACGAAACTCAAGACCGTTGAGAGATATATTTACCAAAACGTGCTAAAATGTTCAGAGACCTTCACCAATTTGCCAGACGAAAAAAAAGTCAACAAAAAAGTTCGGACAAGCCGGCAAGTCAAAGTGGACACTTGACCTGTTGTGGTTGCCAGTGATCTGCTGTGGAGGGAGGGAGAAGTCTCCTTGGTCGGTGGTGGACTTCAGGACAGCATGCGCCCCACTAATGTGGAGATTTGCCGGCCTTAGCTTTGATGACCTTGAGCTTATTATTATTATTACTATTATTATTATTATTATTATTATTATTATTATTATTATTATTATTATTATTATTATTATTATTATTATTATT
>RQTK01000557.1:209120-251620 GCA_003991915.1 Elysia chlorotica | reverse complement strand
ATGTATTTGTGAACATCAAAGAAAAACTCGGTGCGGTTGGTGGCTGGGAAATTGTGGCACTTAGTTGTTTTTGTTGTCAATGCCATTATTCAATATTTTATTTTGCATTAATTTTTTAGTCATGTTATTGTTGTTTTAACAAATAATTGAAAATGTGGTTCATGGTTGAAGTAGTGGTGGTAGCAATAGTAGTAATAGAAGCAGCGGCAGCAGCAGTTGTAGTCATTTCTATTGGGATGATGACGATGTTCAACTTTTTAGTAGAATTTTAATTAAAATTAAAACAACAGCATCGCCAAAACCATAATGCATGTACACTGGGATCCAGATAAAATCAAAACCCTTGGACTAGTTGACTATAAAGAGTTTTTTGTTTGGTTGTTTGTTGTTTTTAATCAAATTTACCTTTAAAAAAAAAAAAAAAAAAAAGAAAACTTTCGTACAAAATTTTGCTTGAAAGAGGTTGACTTTATATAAATCAATTCAAATGTATTTTTAAAAATAGTTAAGCCCCGCTATAACTTTATTGTGCGTAATTCAGGCAGATATGACTTTTATTTAAGTAGGTACGGGACATTTGTAGCAGAGACCGAACAATTCAAAACAGAGGATAGATAATAATGACGGTCACTGGTTTTGCATTGGTTACAGTCGATATTATTTTAACTCAAAATAATTGTGGCTCTTTTAAATTTAATCTAAGGAATTTTTCCAACTCACTTTTTTCTCGATCAAGGAACACAATCGTGTAAACCAAACGTATTATAATCCGTGAAGAAAAAGCACCGAAATCACAGTGACTCTACACGCGGCCTAAACTGCGCAGAATAACAGATTTGTTTCAGATCAGAAGTAGAATGTCCCAGACGCGAAATAACAATGGTTGCGGTATTCTGTCTTCACATGTATGCACCGAGTCCACTAATCAGAGCGCATGTGCGGCGAATGCCCTCTTGAAAGTCTATTGAGAGTGGAGTGCTTGCGCCGAGACGCGCTTTCCGAGCCGGAGTCAGTGATCCGTGAGGAGCGGGGGTGAGAGGTGACTGTGGCCTCCACACCGAATCAGAGGCCTCGCGATAACCGGGTCCACAGAAAAACAAAGACGGTGGGTAAGGAAATCTTCACCGGTGTCCAATCATAGCTTTATCCTAGACTTACGGAGCCAATGAGCGATCAGAAAACTCATGCTTTAGGGGCGTGACTATGTCGTACATTACCGCCGCGAGGATCGCAAAGCGTGTACCAGCCCGACTAGCCACACACACAGTGCACAGCCAAACAACCAGCGGCCCTCCATCCAGTGCTGGTGCTACATACATATTATACAGCGAGCCCGCCCTGAGTCCTAGGTCCGCCCCTCGGTGTCTCCAGGTGTGAGGGGGAACAATCACCGCCAACGGCTGGCCAGGTGAGGAGTACCACAGTCCACCAAAATAAACGTTTGTCCTCGGAGGACGGGCGCAGGGAGCGTGGTGGCGCTGAGGTTAGAACGTCGGTTTCCGATGCAAAAGGTTCAGGTACGAGCCTCGCTTTAGTGAGGCTTTTTTTTCTACTGATTGAGCCTCTGAACATATTAACGTTACCGACCAACAAGCAAAGGGTATCCCGCTTTAAATTATTAGAATCTATCGCCGTGTAGGGACTTCTTAAAGACCAAAGAGGTGTCACAGAAGAACAGAACTCCAATCAAAGTTTGAGGATGCGCGCCTACCTCATCACCTGTTTCTTGAGGTTTCTTTTCGAAGCTTGCAGGGCTAGGCCTAACTGAGAGATAAAGAATGGGATGATCAGTGGATTCGATCCCAACGTTTGTTTCCTTTTTACTACTACAATTGGTTGGGTCGGTGTCAATATAATGTAACATAAATAACCTTAGCTATCCAGATATGGATAAAATTTCTTTTGAAACTAACTAGGAAAGAACTTTGTTTTTCAGAGAAAATACAACTGCATTTCAGCAAGGTAGCACTCATGAAAAAGGAGCAAGAGATGAGGGTTTACTTCCCAGCTAATCTATATCTTATCGCACCCGGATACGATTTTACAGTAAAACCAAGGGTACGTTTAAAGTAATCAAGATATATAAGTGTGTTTTTTTCTTTTGTTTGTTGTTTTGCTTTTATTTTCGTTTGTTTGTTTGTTTGTTTTTTGTTGTGTTGTTGTTTTTGGTATCCCAATAGTTGTACCCTATGTTCGAAACCGTACGATCGAATAAATCGTATTAAATTGATTATGTGCTGGAGAAAATTTTACCCACGCAGTGGTCAATCCAGCGCCTTCATAATGGTATCCCAACGACCTAACCATTGCGCGTGCGGATATAAAAAATAAGATTAACTGAAATTGAGAAAGAGATGAAATTATATAATTATTAATATCGTATTTATTAGAAGGAGGTGATATTTTTGTAATGTTAAAATATCGGGTCTTATCTTTCTGTACAGATATTGAATAAGAATACATGCCCGTTTTACATTATGTGAGAAGAATATGGCAGAAATCACTACTTGAAATTATGGGATGACAGTCAAACTTCGCTAATGTATGCTAAGGTTAACTAATTCTCCCCCTCAAATAACAAAGAATAGCGAGGTTTGCCCATTCCCCACCCAATCATAGCGAAAAATACCGATGATTGCCCACTCTCCCTCCAATCATAGCGAAAAATACCGATGATTGCCCACTCTCCCTCCAATCATAGCGAAAAATACCGATGATTGCCCACTCCCCCTCCAATCATTACGAAAAATAGCGAGCTTTGCCCATCCCCCCTCCAATCATCGCGAAAAATAGCGAGCTTTGCCCATCCCCCTCCAATCATAGCGAAAAATAGCGAGGTTTGCCCACTCTCCCCTACATAGCATACATTAGCGAAGTTTGACTGTCATCCCATAATTCAAAGAAGTGATTTCTGCCATTTTCTCCTCACATAATGTAAAACGGGCATGTATTCTTATTTAATATCTCTACAGAAAGATAAGAAGCGGTGTTTTAAAATCTCCTTTGTAAATGCATTGCGATACTGTAACTTGAGTATTTCTTTTTTAATCTCATTTTCTTACCTCCCACATAATCTGCCTGCCCAGTTTGCCAAACGCGTGAGGCATGCCGGGTAATTTCTATTCGGTACGAGTATACTCTGTCGTAATGTTAGAAGCAGAGTGGTTCGTTGTGAACGCCTGAAAGTTGTGAAAAGATCACATGCGGCGTTTTTGTTCTGACAGACTTCACTGCAGGTATTAATGTCTTATCATTTTTTCGAGGTGACGTGGCTCGCCGATGAAGATTGATAATACAATGTATACACTCATTATGCATATTATAACACGGAATCTGTTTGCCTTCACCCAACAGTGCGACAAAGGAGACGGGCGGTAATTCTGGCGAGAATTCCTGCAAGGCTTAGTAAAAGTAGACTCTAGACTCGCCGTGGGCTGGTCGTCCGTGGGTGGGTTAGGGTTTAGGTTAGGCGCCCCATGCTGTTCACTTGATTCTGGCTCTGTCAGTCGGAGTTAGGGCTGGGGATCCACTCATCTGTGGAGGGAGACACTCCAGCCCTGTCCTGGGGCAAAGACAGTAGAGAAAACCTAGGGCCGTCAAAAGCCCTCTATAACTAATGTGTGTGTGTCCGCTACACGTCCTGGGGTTGTCCTGTCTTCTTTGATATAGGACGTGCACAAACCGCTGGCACTATTTTCTTCCTTAAGGGATGTGAGAAAGGGTTGAATTTCTGAAATCATTAACACCTGTTCTCAATTAAAAAATTACCGGTCCGGGGACAAATGTTGCCTGCACAGTCATGCAAACCATTACTTTTCGTGTTTAGGTTTTTTTTAAGCTTTTAGCCCGCCACCGGTTGACGGAATACTTTAAAAAATAAAGCGCAATCCGGGGCTAATTATCTACACGCAGTAAGAGATGAAAAGGGAATTTGGTCTAAAGATTGTCTCAATTGAGAGAGATATTTATATAACTATGCATAAAGCAGAAAGCGACCATGTCCTTAACTTAACCCACCCTGTCATCCATTTTCGGATTTTTTGTTCGAGGTCCCATGGACATTTTTTTTTTCAGTTAATAAGCGGCAGAAGAGATCTGATTCATTAAAACATCGTCGCCAGGTTAATCAATAAATCACTGTATATTTCTTTGAATTTATCCTCTCCAGAGTTTTTGTTTTGTTTTTTCTTTGGTAGTTTGTTATGTTTTTATACATTATCGTTGTCTTACAATTTGCTTTTGTGTAACCCCAAACCCTACTTCCTGCCCCCAGCAGCTTTCTTTTTTGAAGTAGCCAAGTTACATGTATAAGAACATAATTTCGTCATAATTATTATATTTCCTTAACGTTGTACTTGTACCTGCTGACAACGGTCATGCCATAAGAAATCAAAGGAGCATTCTCTAATTCGAAATGCATCTCCTGGACATTCGAAATAGTTCGAGGTTTTTCACGTTTTATCACGATAATATGAATTCCTAACCGCAAGTAGGCGTTGTAATCTAACTCTAAACGTGTGGTTCGTCCAATAAATCTCGAAGTGCCTGGTTCTATGTACATACTGTAACTACGTGAACTACGTCTGGATCATTCTAGTGACAGTAAGCAGCCTAAGAACCTTGCGTGTGGCGGATTTCCCCCAGGTGGTATCACAAACCATGTACTGATCCCTGATCCAATCGCAGATAGCATCTTAATCTAGGCATAACTCCTACACGAGTATGCGGTGGGAAACGTTCAAGCCGAGGTTTGGACCTTTGTTTCCGAATCCAATTCCTTATAACGATAATGCAATGTACCAAAGCCTAATTGTGCCTGTAAAATGTTAAACTTAAATGACCCAAATTTTAGATCCTGAAACTAAACCAAGAAACTTAGTGTAACGTATTCTTAAAACCCAATACCGTTTAAAAGGACATGACTTATCTTTTCACTGTACGTGTAATCTACTGCTGTTGCTAACGGATTTTTCTGGTCAAAAGTAAAAGAATTCGTTTGACCAACCCAAAAGCACAGGAAACATATTTTAGAGTCACGTGTAGATGTAATATTATAACTTTTGAAAATAATGCGACTTTTAGTTATCGATATAAGTCTATCACCTTTTTAGTATAAACCTCTACCTTTAAATGTATGGAGTTAAAACATAATTTTTCTTCTTTTCATCTTTTTACTCTATCGAAATATACAGACTTCCGTTTGGAGGCTCGAGTGATACATTGTATATGATAAATATTTTTAATCTATCGCCTATATTTCACGACGAATTCTGTACGACCATCAGGGCACTAGCTGAGATTTGAACGCCATTTAGAGATTTAGGCATATCTATACTAGAAATTTTTATAAATTATTACATGTGAATTTTGATAGTAAAAGTATTTAAGGAGGAGTTGACAGATCTAGCATCGCCATACATATTGAGTTTGTCCACACATGAGAGAAAAAGACCTTCGACTACCGTGACAGGTCCGGTTGACATACATTGTAGGTGATAATACAGGTACATCCAATATTTAATAATGATAATTATGATATAAAAAGAGCATTTTTCATCCCTATAATATACATGTATTGTGATAGTTCCTTTTCCCTCCACACAAATTTCATCGACGTCAGAAATAATTCTTTTCTCAGTTTTCTCCATCCACCTTTTAGACCTTCTTATGCGGTTATATTTTTTGCATACCAAATTTTATTTAAGTTACCCTTCTTGAGTTTATTACCAGACATGTTTCAAAGATTGTCATGCTGGTTTATCTTGATTTTAACAATATAGAAATTAACCTACAGTCTGACTGCTCTTATTTCTACTAACACATGTGCAACCTTGGTGTTTTCTAAGAACTAAGTCTCAAATATACTAAGCTTACTAACTGAAGAAAACTTTTCACTGAAAGAGGAAGACGTACAACATGTTTGTTTGTACTTAACTTGAACTAACAATGATTTCTATAATGTCTAATATTTATTGAAATAGTTACAAATGTATTAACAGATATGACACAAAGAAATAATGTCTTCATTGCCTTTTTTCAAAGTTTATTTAAAAACACAATAATTTGTATATCATGAAAAATGCTACATTTTTTACATTTTTCATACACCATAAAACCACAGATAACAAACAAACTCATTCAGCCAATCCCATACACGATTCTAACACACTTTACATTATTCTCGCATTACTTATTGCCAGACGCACAAGCCTACATAAATCATAAATGAACTATTCTCAACATGCTAAAATTAATATTGTTAGTACCTGACAACTTTCAAAGCCTCTCTCATACATCAACACTGACAGAGCTTACACCTAATCAGCATAAATGTATCATTAAAGTATCCATCGACATGGTGAGGAAGATCTGGTGACTTCGCTGAGGATATGGCAGTGACTGGTGAGCTCTAGAAAAGAATATAAAAATAAAAAGCTATTAGTGAGTTAGATTAACCAAATTCAAAGTTTTACAAGCCCAATTGACCACTATCGGTACTTTTTTATCAACCCAATAATCACTTTAATTTCGATATTATAATGATATAAGTATTAATATAAAAGTAATGTTATAAGGATGTACAGCTGGATCTGGAAAAATGTCATTGTTTTTTTTTTATCATACAATGAATTTCTAAGTGAACTGTGATAACAAGCAAAAGGGCAAACTTTCTCCATCAAAAGTTTTTCTCACTGAGCCAAGGTAAGCGTATTTCAAAGAAAACCGGTCTGTGATAATGTGATCCTAGATGATGATGATGATGATGATGATGATGATGATGATGATGATGATGATGATGATAACGATGATGATGGCAAAGAGAGAGGATGATGAATACTTTCATAATACAGATGTGCATTTTTTTTTCAATCATACAACGATTGTGACAATAACTTCTTGCTTGTTAACCTCAAGACTTCAACCCACCTGTATTTTCTCTCTCTATCTTTGACGCCCAGGTCCCCTTAGATCATCTCAAGTTGCTTGCCGGCTGCGGGTAGCGGGCCAGCATCTCATTGACCTGCTTGCTAGGCCGGAAGTTGGAGCCTTTCACCGGAAGTCCCTTCGCAGCGCGATCTCGGGCCTCTTGGGACGCTGCCTAGATGACAATGCTTATTCGGTTAGTTGCTATGCTCAATACATTTCTCCACGTGTTGTCAACAAAGTTTTAAAATGGTCTGACTAGTTAAGGTTTTTTTTTAAGCACTTAAGATTTATACTTTTTTTGTTTAATGTCTATAACATAGAGTGTTTTACAACTAAGGTGACGAAGTGGAAGAAACATAATTGTTTTACAGGCGATGTCAGTGAGAAATAATAGACGATGGCGATAGATAGAGAGTCAGAAAGACAGGGGAGTGGCAGAGAGAGAGAGAGAGAGAGAGAGAGAGAGAGAGAGAGAGAGAGAGAGAGAGAGAGAGAGAGAATTCTTTATCTTGTAAACTGTCTACACCATTTTTTTTTCAGACTTCCAATTTTGTAACACGCATTTCTCTTTTACAGCCTAGGTCAAATTAGTTTTACTTTAGCGTAAATCCTATTCCACACGTCAGCCATAGGATGCGATCTACACGAACAGTAGAAACGTGCACCATTCCAGGTTCGCAACCAAAATCACATTATAATTTATATGCTGACTTAGTTTATGATGTATCGGATCCTAATTCTTTACAGCCAAAATTTGTCTTCCTAATCTTACCTCTAGTTCCTGCAGTGTTCTCTAATCACTACTCACACCCTTCTTCACTATATCTCAAAACAAATCCCTAATACACATTGTTTTTTGGGGTTTTTTTGTCCCCAAAAGACGATGAGTGCAAACAATAAAAGCTCAACATGTATAGACTTCATTCAGAGCATGAAATGGGAAATTACTTTCTACAAATAAAAGAAAAGTCAGGTGTCAAAGGAATACATTTTTACGTTCCGATCAAAACATTAACAGAACATGTGACAACAATAATTAATTTTGTTTTCATTGTGACACAAGATTTTCGCAGAATCCATGGAGGGTCCCGGCAACGTGTCAGCTTTCTTAGCACCCTCGTCATTGCTATATAGGTAAGGTTCAATTGTTCAAACAATCTCTTACTGAGTCTTAGTATTTCTAGGTTAACAATGAGGAAACTATAAAGCGACGGGTACCAAGACTACCGTCTGACAATTATAGGTACATTGTACTGCCACACAGAAGAGACAGTAATGATACCAGCATTTCTGTCTCAGTCAGTCACATTATATTGACGTCGACCGTACCAGTAGGATACGGAGTTCAAAATATTTTGGGATTGAACCGGATACCTCTCGAAAAGCACTGATGGGAGTTCATTGTTATAAGTGGTTTTCAGATCAATGCTCACTACCAAGACAGAAATGCTCGCATTTTGGCCAAGAATAATCACTTTACTAACGACACTTATTTCCAGATTTAGCCCTATTCTCCATGTTAAGGGCTGGTCTATCCTTTATTGTGTTATCAACATCCCAAACGTTTCAGAGAGCAGAATGCAGACTGGAACAGAACCCGTGTATGCACCAAACGCCACTAATTTACACCAACCTTGTAATTACGAGTAATAGTTCTGGCCACAGTTTTCGGTGTAAAGTGAAACAAGGTGTATCATTAGCCACAGCACAGAAACTCTTGCGGCGCTGAAACCACTCCTACCTTAGAAGTTAGTTCGGACACTATGCACCACACACACACACATGGAGCGCCCTCCTTCCCCATCAAATTGTAGAACACCTGTGGCGAGTCCGTCTGGCATTGTCACCAAATATATTTTTAAATACAAGGACATGTATTTACTATACGTTAGATTGCGCTTTGAAGTACCATAGACACGTTAGGTTCCAATCAAAGGGACTTTGAAAATATACTGAGAATAAGGTGCAGAACTTGAAAGTTACCCCAGGTATGAAAACATTTCCCAATGAAAAAAAGTATCCCTGCAACAATGGTTTATATTGGCCCCAAAACCACCAGATGGGTCATAAACACAGCGGCTCCAATTTCCAGAGATCCTAGCTTACCACCATGCATGGTATGATTGCTGCTCTGTACGTGCATCTCAAACTTGGCCATGACTGAGTAGGGATACATCGACGGTTTTAACATTGCTGGTCATCACAAAAACACTATTTGAACTGTTCCCACGGTTCACTTAATAGTCCTACTACAAATAAACACTGTGACAGTATGAGACACTCCCTCTCTCTCTCTCTCTCTCTCTCTCTCTCTCTCTCTCTCTCTCTCTCTCTCTCTCTCTCTCTCTCTCTCTCTCTCTCTCTCTCTCTCTCTCTCTCTCTCTCTCTCTCTCTCTCTCTGTACATGTACACTGTATGGTCAGGCGTGGAAGAAACACCTGTGGAGTGCAGTGACGCCTGGCCCCAGGTCGCAGGGACTTCTTTAAACACGCCCTGTACCCGCAACAATAATTGCTCTCCAGATGGCGGGTAGGCGGAGAGAAGAGGGCTACAGTCAACACTTGACACAAAGGAGACACAAGATAGAAAAATACCGAACAGAGCCGAGAACAGCTAAACAGCACGTATGTCAAACATTTTCTTCTCTGGTGTACTTCGCTATTCACACCTTGAGCAGCTGTGGTGGTGTGAAGTTTATACCGCAACTGTATTAATTGTTTGAAAACCATCTATTGAGCTCCCATTTTCACACACAAAGAGCAGCAACAGTAGAGGTCGCAGTAGTAGTAGTGCAAAGAAGAAGAAGTAGTAGTAGTAGTAGTAGTAGTAGTAGTAGTAGTAGTAGTAGTAGTAGTAGTAGTAGTAGTAGTAGTAGTAGTAGTAGTAGTAGTAGTAGTAGTAGTAGCAGCAGCAGTAGTAACAACAGTCGCAGCGGTAGTAGTAGTAGTGGTGGCAGTGGTTTTGTTGTTATTGTACGAGGAGATTGGGGAAACATTCAAAGAAAGATTGAGTGACATAGAAATACAAGAATTGGTAACAGCTGATGAACTTGTATTGATAAAAGTATGACCGAATGCATGATTACACAAATCGTTAAGAGCATCGAAGAACGCTATTGTTTTAAATGATGCTGTGTACATAAGATGCCCAAGATACACTGGTGATTCTTTTGTGATGAATTTATCAGTGTGGTCGATGGTGATTTGTAGTATTAGGGAATCCACTTTAATGTTTACATACTTCCAAAATGGGGGGAGAGCCCTTCTGAAGTTTCCATAAGTTAGATGATCATACAACAAAGGGCGATAATTCACATTTTGTTTGAAATGTCTTAAGTTCTGCTAATTATGTTTCTTATTCACATAGATTAGACTGATAAGAAAGAAAGCCAGAGCTGGCAATTTTACATGCTGACACACAAAGCAAGGATACCAGAACTTCTGTCTTGGCACGATACTTTATACTGATTCTGATTCAACCTGTATGGGTTTGAAATCTGTCAACTAAAATGATGCGATTGTGAGTTTTCAAACACAGTGCTCTACAACCCAAGCCAGCTAGCCTCTATAGATCATGTATCTCTAAAAGGCTTCCTGTATCCTGTGGCTGTCTCTATGAATCATTTGGTTTTTTTTTTACTACCCATACACTGGGTTCTATGGCATTTTTTTTTTTTTTGCCTGAGACTTGCCTGGCTTTTGTGGACCTGGAGAAAGCATTCGATCGAGTCCCTAGGAAAGTGATCTGGTGGGCACTGAGGAAACTTGGTGTAGAGGAGTGGATTGTGCGTCTGGTCCAGGGCATGTATGCAAATGCACGGAGTCAGGTCCGGGTAGGTGACGGTTACAGTGAAGAGTTCGAGGTGAAAGTTGGAGTCCACCAAGGTTCTGTACTCAGTCCACTGCTGTTTATCGTCGTTCTTGAAGCCCTTTCTCGTGAATTCCGATCTGGTGTCCCCTGGGAGGACCTTTATGCTGACGACCTAGTCATCATAGCGGAGTCACTTGAGGAATGTGTCAGTAGGCTGTTGACGTGGAAGGAAGGTATGGAGGAAAAGGGTCTGAGAGTGAATGCAAGGAAGACCAAGATCATGATCTGCGGTAATAACCTGGATCTTCTCCAGAACTCAGGCGAGTTCCCCTGTGCTGTCTGCTGCACTGGTGTAGGTAGCAACAGCATTTTCTGCAAAGGCTGCAAGAAGTGGGTACACAAGAAATGCAGCGGGCTGAAACGCCTGACGAAGGACTCAGATTTCCAGTGCAGTCGATGCCAGGGAACTGCGAGACCAATCGATGGCAGACCACAGAGTGAAGTCCAGGTGGGATCCGACAAGCTGGATGTCGTAGCTTCTTTCTGCTACCTGGGAGATATGCTCTCGGCAGCTGGTGGCTGTGACCTTGCAACCACAACACGTGTGAAGACAGCTTGGAAGAAGTTTAAAGAACTACTACCAGTTCTTTTGTCTCGCCACCTCTCATACAAGACGCGGGGTCATGTGTACAGCACTTGTGTGCGGAGTGCAATGCTCCATGCTAGCGAGACATGGCCCTTGACCAAGCCAAACCTTCAACGCCTGCAGAGAAACGACAGGGCAATGATAAGACAGATCTGCAATGTGAAGCCAGAAGATGTGGCCACCACTAGGTCAAATGAGCTATTGACGCTTCTTGGCCTTGAGGACCTGAACCTCATTCTGAAGGAGAGAAGACTCCGGTGGTATGGCCACGTGGAACGGTCAAGCGGAGCTATCAAGACAGCATTGGACATGCAAGTAACAGGAAGTCGTGGAAAAGGGAGACCCAGAATGACATGGAAGCAGGTGACAGAGAGGGATCGAAAAGACTGGAAACTCTCAACAACTGACCCTCATGACAGAAACACCTGGAGATCTGGTGTGAGATCAGCCATGCGTGCAGCAAGCCAGCTACCTGGAAGGGGTTCCACTGATGTGGATGTTGCCCCAGTACCTGCACGTTAATCAAAATACCGATGATGATGATGATGATGATGATGAGACTAAAGGAATATCAATTCAACAACGCAGAAAATACAATGTACAGCGGAAAAGTTCTGTAAGACCTCAAGTAGGAGATTTTTCCTTAAGATCTATGTAGAGGATCTAAGAGACGTAAAATTTTCAATCAAAAAGGTTTGAAACAATATTTTTACAAAGGTCTCAAGTTTGAAAGAGTTAGATGCTTGGGATTTCAAAATCATGAATGTTTAGCTTAAAATCCTAAAAGATTATGTTGCTGACTTTTCAGCATTCTTTTCAATTTAAAATATCTAAGGCTTTGACCCATGCCAAATGGTGCAAAATTACACAACAATTAAAAACATAATGAGTATACGGTACAATCAAAATTAATTTTATTCCATAAAAAATGCTCATATCAATTTCTTTTTCCAATTGTATCCCTACACACTTAAAATTCAGCTACTTTAAAAACAGGTTCATATGAAGAAGCCTGTAAGTGAAGTCATTGTTGTTAAGCAGAATTTGATGAATAAAAATTGCGTACTTTGCAATGGGATTTCTTACTTAACTGAAAGATTGTCTTATTAATCAAATTATTTTACCAACAACGCTTGTAAAATTTCGATATTTTAATATTTTTATTTTCTCCAAAATTCTTTTTTTTTTTTTGGCAAAAAAGACAGAGTAAATTTGTTTGCAGATTTCAAAATTTTCAGATCTTCCAAATAAAATATAAATATTAAAATATCTAATTAACGGCTTACATTAATGCAAAGTTCTTTTGATGAAAATCATCACCCTTTATTTCAAAATATAAAGGTCAGAATTTACAGCGAAGACAAAGCCCAACTTCTACCTGCAGCCTTGACAAAACCACATTTCAAACTCTCACAGACTCTCACTCTGTTTTCAGGCCAACAACTTACAGAAAACTCCAGACTGCTGAGCAGATTTTTCCTACTATGATTAGCAATTATGTGTTGCATCAAGCTGAATTGTTAAGTTTAAACTTTAATACAATGGCTCAACAGAAAACAGGCAATGTCACATTTTGGACATTTGTTTAAAAAATCTGCACATTAAAGTGTAGCATACCTAGATCATTTTAGTTTTAAAAAAGACAATATAGATCTACCTGCGTAAAAATTTTAAAAAAATTAAATAATGCAGGCAATTTTTTTAAATACATTGCCTATTTTCTGTTGAGCCCTTGATGAAGGTGCGCTTGAATTTACCTTTGCAGCAGCAACACACTGCATGAAAACTTCTGTTTCTTTGCTGCAGGCACTTTGGTTGAAATCTGTTTTCTTCCAGCAGTCCATCATGCGACTCATCTCATTCACACAAGTGGCAGCTGGCCAGAGATGAAAAGAGCAATTTAACAGTAATAGTTGAATCTTGTCTTGCTGATTAAAGTGGCTTTAAACTTTTTAGCAGAGTCTTCAGAGGAAGAAAAAAGCAGGATTGAAGGATACCAAAAGCTTTTTTTGACATTTATAATAAAATTGGTGGTCACATAGGTTGGAATTGTTTTGAGACATATGCTGTGCATTATGTATAATTATTGAAAAACAAAAATGATTTTAAGATATTGATGTGTTATGACTTACTACGGTCATGAATTAGTCTGACTTATTCTCCAACTTACATTCAGTTTTTGGCTGTCGAGACTTAATCTCATCTTTAAGTGCTGGAATTCTCACAACCTTGTACTTGAAGCCAAGATCTCTGTAGTTTGTGAACTTTTTTACAGATGCAGTTTTGAACAAAACATCAGTTGGTCTCATCTTCCAAATAAACTGTGAATAAAAAGCAACAAAAAAATAGTATGGTGTTGGCATGATTATTGCAACACTGATAGAGTTAATGATAATGGATAATGAAAGTATGCTTTCCATCAAATCAACACATGAATGGTAGCATACTAAAAAGTGAATAATAGAGGGATAGGAGTCATGGAATGGTCAGACAACAGGTTATGGAGTTAGTCTCCCCTTTTTATGGGTCGGACTACAAAGGACAGGTAGTGTCATGCTTCAACGGCCAAGTTCTGTGTTATTGAATGTAAGTAAGATAGGGGTGGTCATGAGAAAGTTTGATGGAGAGAATGTCTACAAATCTAAATCAGTACTTGACAATTATCTAGATCTATAATGGATCTCAATAACAGTGCTCATTATGTCAAGATATTACAGCATGATCAGAAGTATAAACACTCCTCTCTCTACGAAAAAAAAAAATCAATCAATCCTCTCTCACTATACCGCGCTCTGCCCATTGCACAACCCAAGGCCTTTTCCTTACAAGTGTGCTCACTATTTTAGGGAATTTTCACACGTTCGCATAGGTAAAAGCTATTTTAATATTGAAACGGAAGATGTGTATAGCAATATAAAAAGGTGCTAGCATTATAAGAGCGTATCAACCTGCACAACATGTATGCAGTGTGATGGAGAAAGGCTACTTAAATTTCAAGTAATTTCTAGATCTAGTACTATCTTCAAGCCCATCGCAGCAGATTTTGTAAACACTACTATGCCTACACATAATGAAATATATACGTATTAACAGTGGATCAGAATGTGCACAGCCTTAGCTTCTAAAAATTATTACAAAAAGGTGCTAGCATAAGAGCGTATGGTCAACCTCCACAACATATATATGCAGCGTGATGTAGAAAGTCTAATTAAACGTGTAGTAATTTCTAGATCTAGTACTATCTTCAAGCCAATTGATCTAGTGTTTCTGCCTCTTCATCGTACAGGTGTTTGTCCAAATTTTGCTTTGTGCGCACTCTAGATCTAAAATCTACATGTGCCTAGTGTATTTGGACAAATTTTGATGTACGCACAAGATCTAGATCTACATGAAGTGCTTATGTTCAAATCATATAATAATGTCAACCGTCAAATATAAAGCTTAGAGGCTGAGTCTCTCTAACTTCAACGTTTCCTAGATCTAGATTAGATCGATATCTAGGACTAAAGAAAGATTTAATTTACTTTTTTTTTTTGTAGAATAGTTGCAATATAAATTACAACCATTAGGCCTAGATCTATTTATATAGAACTATAATATAGGCCTACAGAGTTTAGAATCTAGTGCCCTTATCACAATTAGGACAAAACACTATGTCGGGGCCAAATCAGGACTGTATGGCGGATGTGGTATGGTAGGAAGTTCCAACTGCTGTAAAGCGCACTGGGTTTGGCGACTGGTGTGTGGCCGAGCATTATCGTGCTGGATGACAACGTCTTTGACTTTGTCCTGTCGAACCCGTCTGAGTCGGCCCTTCAATGCACGCAGAGTTGACACATATCTCTCTGAATTTATTGTTGTGCCTTGCTCCAAAAACTCAATATGGACGATACCTTCCATGTCCCAGAATATTGTCAGCAAAACCTTTCGAGCTGATGCGACGACTTTGAACTTCTTCGGGGCTGGAGAGTTCTTGTGTCGGTACTGCATAGACTGCATCTTGCTCTCTGAGTCATAGTGATGCACCCAAGACTCGTCACCAGTGATGATGCTCCGCAGAAAACGCTCGCCGTCATGAGTGAATCTTTCCAACAGTTGTGTACAGATCGTTTTCCTCTGCGCCTTCATTTCCACAGTGAGCTGTCTCGGTACCCATCTTGCCGAGACTTTCCTGTAACCAAGGTGGACTGTGATAATATGATGAACTCGTTCTTTTGAAATGTCAAGAGGATATAGTTCATCAGATAGGTGAGACTCTTAGAAGCTTTCATTTGATGTGTAACTTGCTTCTGTAGTCCTTCAAATAAAAAAGTTATTCAAAAACGGCCCTTATTTATCAGCCTGCCCTCGTATAATCATCAGGCCTAGATCTATTTAGATAAAAATGTTGTAAATTAGAGATAGGCTATAGATTCTATATTAATATTAAAATGATTAAATTCCACCACAGAAACTATACTATACAGAGATTAGAATCTAGTGCCCTTATCACAAATTGGACAAAACACTATGGAATAGATCTAAATCTAGAGCTTCTAGTGCTTATAAATCTAGATCTAGATTCTCTATAATCTAGGAGGCCTAGAATCTAGAATCTAGATCTAGATCTAGATTAGTTCTTTGGACTTTTGGTTGCTGTCCGTTTGAAACCAATAAAACTAGATCTAGATCACAATCTAGAATCTAGATCTTAATCAATCAATTTCATATAGATCTATAGAATTAAACTTTGATATCCTAGAGCAGATAACACTTACAGTAAATCTAGATCTAGATCTATTTAGATCTAGATTAGATCAAGATCAGTACTCTCTCGAGGGAGACTCGAGTTCGTGCAGGGCAGCAGGGGACACCGTGTTTCGCATTTCGTAAGTATGTAAACACGGAGTTCGTATTTTTTACCGGCGAATCTGGTTGTGGCAAAGACCTTATAGGTCTTTGGGTTGTGGCTGTTTCATAACATTAATTACATGTACCTTGATTAATTATTAATTTTTTTTAATTATTGTTCCTTTGTTTTGTACCATTGTTGTTGTTGTTTAATATGATTAATGTTCACTGTTTTGTGCTTATTGAAACCTAAGATATAATAAAACAAAGCCCAATCATAGATTCATTGTAGCCTATACATTTAAGAGCCTTGCGATTTGTTTGTCACATTAATAAATCATAAAATATCATTGTATGGTTGAGTCTGATTCTTTATAATTAGTTAATCACGCCTCGAAGATTATACTTTTTTTCACGCTTGGATCGTAAAGTAGTATAACAAGAAAAGCTACTTTCCTTTGCTCTCAGACGTGGCGGGCTGACAAGGTTCCATTTAGGCTACCGGTACTTCGAATGTGAAGAAAGACTCCTTCAGTGGACTCCTTGAGAGTAAAGTCGAGTTGCAGTCAGGGGAAACAGGCTGAGAGCGAAAGAAAAACCTTGCTTCACACTGCTTTGCAATATGAAGGGCTCTAAGGTTCATCAATTGGAACAGCACCTTTTCCGTTTGTAAGCTTGAACGCCTATATTAGATAAATACGAATGGATATGAGCATCATTCTGCTCTCCACATTTTCTTGGAGCTTTCGCATGGAGAAAGTCATGCTCATTGCTGAGTATTGACTTATAAGTACTGAAATCATCTGGCGACTTCCTACAGATCGCGCGGCGATGATTAGATTTTTCGGTGAGTTAAGATCGCACGCACACACACACTACACTGGGAAAAATGTGCATATAAATGCATGGCCTTCTAGGCCTAATGATGTTTAAATCACTGCAATCCGTCTTGTTGTTGTTGTTTTACATACGAGTGATGATTTTGGCGTCTCGCATGTCCTGAGGCACAAAAATGTGTGTGATTATAATTATAAAAATATATATAAATATATATATATAATTTTATAACAGATCAATGCTTGATTTGCCCGGCTCAGTCCAGTTATGTTGTTTTTTTTTTTCATTCACAATTATATCAAGCGCTCGTGGTACATCATTGTTTCCTCTATACATGTAGGAAATAAATAGCAGATTTATATGTACCCGTCCCATCTCAACATTAGAGAGTTATAGCAACCATACTTGTAGCTCTGACGTGTACCGGTAGCGTGCAGGAAAACGAGGCTCGCTCTACAAGTCATCGCTTGGCTGAAATGCCTTATATCAGCGTAACCCACAGGTCGACTTATAGCTTTTGTTATTGTTTTTATTTTAAGTTTAAACAGTGTGGGTGTATATCTAATCAAAACTAGATCCATGTTTCTATTATATATTAATGCGGTTACACAGTCTCGACAACAATCAAAAACAAACAAAAAAGGATAATAAGATCATTAGATCTATACTAGAGATCCATACCCAAACGAAAACTCTACATCTGAGAAGCATGTATTTTGAAACCACTTTTCGATCGAAAGAAATCTACTTTTAGGGCCCAATCTTCTTTCAATGGACTAGAATTTGAAAAAATAATGCAAAAATAACTTTAGGTTTTTAAAATCAAATCTTTATTGTGGATAAATACACGTTTAAAGTGTCGACGTGTAGAAGGCCTCCTACACGTTACACGCAGGCCAAATTTACCGGTAGCGTGTAGAGCTGACTTGTATGGAGAAAATAGGTTAGGGGAATCCCAAGCGGATGACGTCACTGGAGCTCTACCCGCTACATGTAAGCTACACGTCGGCTCTGCTATAGGTGTCTATTGTAATTGTCCCGTGGGGTATGTAGAACAGTATCCATGTTTAGTTTGTAGCGGCACAGCCTTCTTTGGGGCATTATTTGTAGAAGAAAAACTATTTTTCTTAGTCTCTCCTACTTTTCACGTATTCTAAGACAACTCTATGACGAAGGATCCCAAGACTAAAATCCGGCAACTGTACGTGCTGTCACACAGGGACAATGCGGGGATAACTGGGGCCGTATTCATGTGGGGTCCTAAACTGCCCAAACTGAAAGAACTGACACAATTTGTACACATTTTTTACGTAGACTAGCCAACCCTGTCTCGTGTGTGGCAGCGTATAAAAATAATATTGTCAGGCGTCAGTCTTGGGAACCAACTGCAAATTAACATATTATTATAAGTATAGTGATGGCTTTGGACATCAAGCAAACCAACTTCAGTCCATTAAAATTTCAGATCTCAACAACCAAGTCCCAAAATTATACTCAGTGAAAGAGTGTAAATTACACGACTTAGTTATTGAAATTTTTTTCAACACTTCCCTGCTTTTGGAGAAAAGAATCAAACCCAAGTCCAGATCTGCTGGATCCCAGCCCACTGTAACATCGAAGGCAACGAAAAAGCCGACAAACAGGCAAAATTAGGTCTCAGCTCCAAGACACGAAGAAAAACAGGACTGGGCCCTAGTGAAGTAAAATCCATAATAAATCAGTACAAAAATAAAATGTGGCAAGACATGTGGACCAATAACCCCAAAGGAAGGTTCTTCCACGCCATCGCTCCACAGGTAGGTAAAAATATACTCAACTTCAATACCACAAACAATAAAATCAATAGAGCCAGACTTGGAGCCCCAACCCTTAAGATTATCAGGAAATGTGAATACTGTAGCACCACACCATATACGATACAACATATAATAGAAACATGTCCAGCCCACGCCCCAACAAGAGAAACACTAAAGAGGCAATGCACGAAAGAAAACATCCAATTCAAAGCAGAAGAAGTGCTCAAACCAAGGAGCTCATCGACGATAACCAACATGGTTAAAAAACTACTAAGAGGCCTGAAAAATCCCCTCTAAACATCAACTGAGAATAAACAATAATATTTCATTATTGTTTTTATCTAGACAAAATGGTTGCCAATCTATTGCGGCAATACTAAGAAATTATTTATAATCTAGAGCTCTAGATCTAGATATGATGATATCTAACTAAATAGATATCTCAGACAGAGATCTAGAATCACAGGGAGGCAAACTAGTTTTAAAGTGGTAGAGCGTTGGTCTCCAAATCAAAAGTCTGTGGTTCGAGTCCGCGATCGGCAGATTTATTTTGTCCAATTTCTAAGTGGTTGGATTGCTGTCAATATAATGTGACCAGCTGGGGTAGAATGCACTTGTAAACAAGGCGTATGATAGTGACCGTATGGAGATCTAGTTTACGTCTTGCCGTACATAAGAAGGCTTACGACGAGATGTAAGCTAAGTCATGTTTGTTCATTCTTCCCATGGTGTCCCCGCCCTGTCTCGTGTGTGTTAGCACCTAAAATTGTCAGACGTCAGGCTTGGGGTCCGTCCACAATATAACCAATAGTGCCTAGATTCTACATTGAACCAACTTTACTCAACTCTAAGGGGATATCATGTAGGGCCTAAATGTTTAGACCACTGATTTTTAAATGCTAAAAATCAAATCCAGTGTGTAACAAACCAAATTATATATCTAGAACTTTAATGATTGGTGCTAGACTCCAGATCTATGTAAATTCTGTTTGTACCTGTAAGGCTTCCCAAGATTCTGATGAGATTCTATCAAAAGCTTGAAAAGGCAACCTAAGCCATAGGGGGGTATATTTGCATCCAAAATAACATGTATACGTTAAAACACTCATTTAATCCACAAAATCATGATGAGACGTGTGACGCCCATCTATAGTGGTGTATATATTTATGATATTTCCCAACTTCACATTTCGTCTTTTAATTTTACAAAACAAATGTTAAAATCTTAACTATGTTTAAGTTTTTTTTGCACCTATGATCAAAGAAAACAACATTGCTTAAATATAGGCAACTGAACGATTTTGAAGTTTTTGGCCAAATATATCACTGCTATCTTTTACCTTTCATAATATAGTTCTAAAATAAAAGCAAGGAGAAAGGTTTATCTACTCAACTGTCAACATGAGTGATCGTTTGAAAGAACTGAGAGAGCGATCCAACAAGAGAAAGCAGCTTCTGGCACAAGTGGTTAGTTTCCTTGTTATAGTCTTGTTTAAGTCTAGTTCTTTTAAGTATGTTGACTTATTTACATGAATGATTTGCAAACATTCATTTGATATTCATAAAGATTTTCAGAAAAACAAAAATCAAAAATGTTTTTTTATTCTTCAGTTTTAGATCTAGTGAGCTGATGTATTAAAATTTTAATAATATTTAACAATGAAAAGCTTGATATTGATGAAATGTTTTCCAACCTTATTTTCATGTTCATTTTACTATATCTGAAATATTTGGGCACAAATAATCTGTTCACATGATTTTCAGTATGGTGTTGAGAATCCTGACAACTTGGGTTCTGTGCTAAAAACACATGATGAAACCAAGCATGTTGCAAAGAAAGAGAAAAACAGGTATATCCTAGATAGTTAATCTAGAGTTTTGTTTTACTTCTAACTTTGAAATATAATCCTCAAAGTTTTGTTGAAATATCAAACTTCTTGAAAGAGTCACATTATTTTGTACAGTCAAACCTGTCTAAGACGACCACTGAAGATCCTGGGTTAAAGTGGTCGTCTTGGACAGGTGGTCGTTTTGGACAGGTCAAAACTTTCCGTTCTGAGTTCCCAACTACAAAAATATGTTGTTGGTCGCAGGCTTAGACTGCCGTACGGCCCATTAAAAAGAAGAGGAAGAAGAAGAAGCAGTGGAAGAAGAAGAAGAAGAAGAAGAAAAGGAAAAAAAGAAGAAGAAGAAGAAGAAGAAGAAGAAGCAGGAGGAGGAGGAGGAGAAGACGACGTCGACGACGAAGAAGAAGAAGGAGGAGGAAAATACGACGTCGATGACGAAGAAGAAGAAGAAGACAAATTTTCCATAATCCGACTTTTATGTAAAACTGAGTGGAAGTTTGATGACCATAAAAGGAAGCAGCGACCATTTATGGAACATCCATGGTCTTTTGAAGTTACAATCCGCCGTTCACCGAGGCCTTCTTGTCTGACACCTGTCTAGACATGCAATCTTCCTAGTAACATCGCCGCACTGGCTCGCGGTCGTCAGTGAAGCATGTCAAACAAACATACCGAATGTTAAGAATTATTAACTAGAATAGTTTCGGATCAGGCTTTTATGACATTCAGTGCTTAAATAAAGGCCAATATGTGAAATATTTTCAAATTTATTTCTGAATGTTTTAATTTTTTTTTATTATTATTATTATTCCATGAAGATTATTGAATTTATTCAAATATTCTTTCAGTGCAAGTGAACCCTGTAAAACCCTGCTGTCATCAACAAGTTCATCTTCAACATCAGCTCCAGCAGATTTCAAACATTTGCCACAGCGCTCTTCTGAACAAAGACAGAGTTCTGTATGTTCAAGCAGGACAAATTTGTATTTGAATATTACAACTGAAGTTAAAAACTGAAATAAAAACCTAATATTAAGGCTAGAATTAACTAGTGTGTATGTAATTTCTAAATGTAATTATAACTGTTTGAATTTTTTTTTTTTCTTAAATTTAATTTTATACATTCAGATCTGTAAAGAAGATTAAGACTTTCCCGACCTGATATCCGACGTTAGGGGAAAAGTTGGACTTTCCTACATGATTTTCCCCCCACAAAAATAAAGTTGGGTCCGCATGTGTAGCCGTTAAAGAGACCCAAAAGGCAGACTATCATCGATCTTATTTCGTTTCGGAGGCCATTTTATATCAGCACCTTAAATACTTTTTTTTTTTTTTTTATCTGAGGTTATACCTATTAGTGTCAAATAAATACAAGTGGTATTGCAATGCATTAGCAGAGCTGCCAAACTTGTTCGTTTTTTTCTCCTCAAATATGCCAAAACGTTTTTCTACTGAAAAATACAACTTTCTGGACAGCCTCAGTGATTTTCGCATTTAACATTTTTGTTGTACGGCTATGATTGTTTCTGTCAATAACGCAACCAAACAAGAGATGAATAATGCAATGTACATGAATTATGTATGTAGAAAGTTTCGTGGGCGCAAAAAAATGTTGGAGCAATTTAATTATTCTATTGATACGCAATATTTCTACTTTTTTGCACTTGTCATTAGATCTACTTTATCGCTTATTTGTCCGATTAATATCGATCTCTCAATTTTCACATCCAGTTCTATGCCCCCGCCATCATTTCCAGCTTATGATTCTCATTGTTCTTAAACTGCAATTGGTTTTTCTTGATGTAATTGATAATTTCCACTAAAGTACTACCTTTTGAATCATGCGCTCTACGGCTCTAGTGTTTTCTTTACACATTGTAAGTAATGTAGATCTAGTTCAGCCTAAAATCTTAATCATGATTCAGAAATCTGGTTCTAGATCTATTAGCTTTAGATCAACACTGTATCTAAACGATTAAATTTTTTTAGAGCAAACTCTGAATCAAATCTACATCTAGATATAGATCTAATCTAGATGTAGATTTTACCAGTGCACCAGTCTATTCTATCTTTGTGTATTAAAGAAGGTCCTATATGGTGACAGGGTTACAGAGCGTGGTACAGGGGACTAGACCCAATCAGGAGGAAATATCCGCGTCAGATAGAAAGGGGCTCAAACCCGAGACTTTCCTAACATAACCGCACATCCTACCTTTGCACCCCTAGGTTTTTTTTTAATCCTTGACAAACTCCCTTATTAAGTTTTAACACATGAGATCAACATTTTTGCTTTGTCACTTTGTTGATTTAATATTTCTCGATGTAATGGGCACAAACAATAGTAAATCTATCATACTGCTTTACATAAATTTCATTTGTCTGAAAAAAGTCTCCTTACTGCTTTTTTAGTGTCCATTGTTGACTAAAAAAAATACAGATGAGAGCCAATGCATTTGTTACTGTAAGTGTAACAGTTAAGTTTTGTTTCTTAGACCAGTCTTAATCATGAAATATTTCATAGATGTTCATCAGTTTGTTATTCTGTACATCAATTTTGTATCATTTACTGATTTAGACAAAAAGAGGCCTGATGTTATAACTGAAATAATTCAAAATATTGACTGGAGGGCTTATTTTGGACAAAATTTTGTGGGAGAGCTTGCCCCCAATACCGCCCCTTAGAAATGTTCACGCCTTTGGGACATGTCCATCATGCCCATTGATGTGGTAGGATTTTTCGGACAATTTTATCAGCGGGCTGTACATTTTATCCCTCTATCATTTGTTTCCAATTCCTTTTTAGTCTTTTAAAGCAATCTTTTACTGCATTTACTCGGAATTTTTATTTTTTTTATGTCTGTTTTTAGGATGGCTTGAAAGATGAGTTTGACACAGAGGAAGTATACAGAGATTCCAGTGCCTTTCTCAAGGTAATTCTATAATGAAGAAAGCAATTTTAATTCATTCAGGCTGATACAATTGGTTTAATTATAAACTTTCATTTGATCCAATGATCCATGCAACAACAAAAATTGTAAGCAAAAGAAGGAAAAACAAATTTAAATTTGGATAACAAAAGCACTCTAATTTTTTTCCATCAGGTTACATGCATGTTAATCGTGTTGGTATGAGCACATCTTTAAACTTCTTTTTTTTTTTTAAAGAATATTAAAGCTTTGATTTTTTTCTAATAAAAAAATGCCCCAGAATAGAGTGCACACTAAGAATAGGCCTAGGCCTTGAATCATGCAATGTTATAAGTTTAAGCATCTCTATTGTTGTTTTAAAAAATTCTGCCTAGACTTCTATGCCAATTTTGAAGCCTTAGCATCTCTATGCTTGGTTTCAGGTTCTTTTGTCAATTTTTTCAATTGAAAATCTAAAAATCTTTTACAAATTTATTAATAATTTTGTTTCCTGTTTTCTAGGGGACCCAAAGTGCCAACCCCCACAACGACTATTGTCAAAATTTTGTTGACACAGGGGAACGCCCACAAAACTTCATTAGGGATGTTGGTAAGATTCAAAATAGCAACCATAGCGTATTGACTACTTTTTTATTCATTTTTTTTGCTTGTTGGTTTTCCTTCTCAAGAAAGCCCTATAATTTCAGCTTCTCAATACATCAAATATATTTTGCTTGTCATGAGTTGTCCAAATTTGGTTCTATTTTCAGTGAAAATAATCATGCGGGCCAGTACAAATCATAAAGGTTATAATTGTGGTAGTGTATTGTCTAAAAATTCAACCTTTCTTAAAACTTGTCTGTCATTTTTTGATAGGTCTAGCAAACAGGTTTGAAGAGTACCCGAAACTGCGGGAGCTGATAAAACTGAAAGATGACCTCATCAGTAACACAAGCACTCCACCAATGTAAGAACTTTATTCTTCTCTACACGCCTCCTTTTTATCATGAATCATCACGGATTTGTTAGGCAATGTTTGGCCCATTTCTCCTCTAAAAGAAACTATACCTGCTCTGGGTTGAAATTATTTTTGTTCCGATATGTACAAAATCACTGTGTGGCTATAACTAGAAGACTTGACAAAGACATTTTATTTGATTTTAAGGAATTCAAACATAAAAATAATTTGATTTGAGAAAAATGAAGAGCAAACGATTTAGATAAATGGAATAAATTAGTTATTTTCTAACAGAAATGAAAACCAGAGTTTTACTAGCTATTTATTAGTAAAACTATCTTGGCAGTGATTTGAAATTCGATATGAAGTTTGAGTAGTTCTTTTTTAATGAAACTGGAAAATAGGGTTTGAGCTATTGTGAACAGAGGCAGGCACCAAGGCACTCATTGCACATAGGTATTTTTATATCTTCAACCAACATTATAGTACAACTACAAGGATAAATAATAAACATAGAAATATTTACTGAATGATCCTGTCTTCAGGTATTTGCAAGCTGATCTGGAGGTTTTTGATCTGCGAGATTTGAAATGTAAGTTTGATGTTATTCTGCTGGAGCCACCACTTGAGGAGTATCAGAGGACGCAAGGGGCAGCTTTTGACAAATATTGGGATTGGGATGAGGTGAGCTGTGCATTTTGATCTTTTAATCTCATAGTTTTATTTATAGAATCAGCTATACATGGGGCATTAAGTAAATAAGAAAAATGTTCAAAAATTTTATATCATGGCTTTTCAAAGAAAAATTGTAAAAAAAAAGAGGCTGGTGATATTAATATTTTTGTTATGTTCAATGTACATGGTTCAAATCCTTTCTGTTTTTTTACATGTGGTTTTGAGTCTCTATGAAGACTTAAAAAAAAAAAAACACTGCAGAGAATTTAGTGTTTAAATTTAAAGCACCCCTTTTATATTTCTTTTTCACTCATATATTTCGTTTTTTTATGATGGATGTTTGAACTGCTTGACTGCAAAAGTACATGAAGTTCTCAAATTAACTTTCACAAGAAAAATATAATTTTTATACTTATTGATTTTTTTTTTCATTTAATTTTTTGGACTTAATTCATGTTACAAAATTTTGGTAAGCTCATTCAAGCAAAGGCAGAGGAGGAAAAAATGCATATAGGGAATTATTGTGCTGTATACATGGACCCACTGTGCCAACCTAGTACGGAATGGGTGAATAAGGCTCTTCAGTCACTAAGAATAAAGTGGCGAAGACAGCAATGGCAATATACCCTAAAAAATCTACCTAGTACAATCAGGACATTATCTCTTGGTTCCACAATGCTCTTTCAAGGGCAGGACCAACTTTTAATACATGATTTTATAATGAATTATTTGAGACAATTACAATCATAGTAATATTTATGAGCAATAAGCCTAACAGTTTCTATACATTTAGACTCTCCATTTTATCGTGTATTCAGATCGAATCACTGGATATACCCTCAATAGCAGCACAAAGATCTTTCATTTGGATATGGGCTGGCAATGCTGAAGGGCTGGAACGAGGTCGATCTGTGAGTCTGTCTTGATTTTTTTTTTTTTTTTTTTCTCTGATGTTTTAGATTGTCTTTTCTCTTTTTTTTTTTTTCATTATTAGTCATTTGTTCTAGGGCTTAAATAATAACTTTTAGCGTCAATGGGTTAGCGGTATGGCATTATCTTTTTTGTTATATTATCAATTTGTTTAAATCAGAATCTACCTAGTATAGTAGTAACTTACTGGTAATAATTATATAATCTTTATTTTATAGTTAAATTCCAGTAATTTTTTGTTTACCACCAAAGTTTGTTAATATAAATTTTTACATCACATTTTCTTTTTGTCTTTTCTTTTTGTATTATTTTAGTGTTTAAAGAGTTGGGGTTTCCGAAGATGTGAAGATATCTGCTGGATAAAGACAAATATAAAGAATCCAGGCCACAACAAAAACTTAGAGCCAAATGCAATTTTTCAGAGAACCAAGGTAAGTTAGTAATGTAGGTTTCCACTGGCACTTATACTTGAATTATGAGCTTAAGGTGTTGTTATTTAGTATTTTCATCTTTTCATTTTCATCCACTTTTTATGGACCAGCACTAATCTAACTTTTTGTTTATTTAAGGTGGAGAGAAAATAAGGTTTGCATTTTGATTTTTTAACTTATTGCTTTGATAAGCTCTGTTTTGTGTCCCTGGATCAGTCCAGTTTAAGTCCAGCTACTCATGGGACGCTAGTTAAATAATTTGTGAAGTGCAGTGCTACTTTCATCTTTTCCTTTTCACCATTTTAATATTTGTAATTTTTAGGTATTTTTCCACAGTGGCTAGAAGTAGGCTATAGAGAAAATGGCTGAATAATGATAATGTAGATGCAGCAGCACCGAATCGCTTGTGACTCAAAGAGAGCATGGTTTATACAGCTAGACCACTATGCACCATAATAATAATAAATAATAATACATGGCTTTTATTTAGCGCAACACCCGAGACAATGCCTGGCTCAGTGCGCTTTACAAAGTGTTTAAAATGACAATGAACGTACATTTAATGTATAAATATCATTATCGTAGTGATTAAAAATACAGATAATAAAGATCTTTCATTTTATATATAAATATCATTATCGTAGTAATTAAAATTACAGATAATAAAGATCATCATTAAAAATAACGAACAATAATTAAGTCTTAGCAACAATTTCTTTAAAATTACAGAGAGTAAAATTACAATAACAATACACAAAATAAAAAAATATCAAAGTGTATACACAAATTAGAGCCTAAGACATAATCATTTTAGATATAAGAACCAAATGATACCTTAAATGGAAATTATGCGTTAAAAAGATGTGTTTTTAGTTGCTTTTTAAATGTGTCAATGGAACCCGCCTCACGCTCATAACCACTATGGAAAATATCAAATAATTCGAAATCTATTCCAGTGGTCTGCCTCTCCTAAATCAAATCCTTTTACCATATAAATCAATTAATCCATTACACATGTCATTAAGGCCTAATTTTTTTTTCTTGTGCAGAAATTTTAAAAAGAATCAAAAATTGAAATTGGACACTAAGAAAACTACAACATATAAATGTATCCTCATAATTTGTTCCCTGGACTTAGCAATTATTATGTTATGGGAAGGATAATGAAAATTATTTATCAGTTGCCTGTTTTCAAAATGTTTTATCTGCAATTGTGTCTCAGGAGCATTGTCTGATGGGTATCAAAGGCACTGTAAAGAGGAGCACAGACGGTGACTTCATCCACGCCAATGTGGACATTGATCTCATTATCGAGGAGGAACCGGAGTATGGAACCAAAGACAAACCGGTAAAAACCACTTGCCCGTATTGTACATTTTTAATAAAAATTTGTGTAAGGTACATACATGTAGCATGCATTAGGGTAGCAGCAAATAAAACCTGAAATACGAGAAGGGAAAGATGGCATTAAAGAGCCTTTGTGTCATTTTTGACACTCCCTTGTCTAAGAATGTAAGAACCAGGATTTGAAGGGAAAAGTAAGGGGGGAGGAGGAGGCGGAATGGAAACTGACGGAAAGCATAGGAAATTTAGAAAGAATGGTAGGAGTGTGAGCAGTATAAAAAAAAAAAGAACGAACTCGGTAGTGGCTGGTTACCACTTATGCTCCTCTGTGCTAGTCTATAGATAAATATAACCATGCCATAGAGTCAACATGTATACAAACCAAAAAAAAACATCTGGGCACCAGACCAAAATAATTAACAAAAACTTCATAAAGGAAAGAGAAACCAATATTTTATTCTATTTCATTCATTTTAAGTCAAAGGAAAGGACAACTACAGTGTTTTATTGGATCAGTTATATCATTTCTAATCAATGATGCCTCCATTATTTATAAGAAAAATTTTACTCAGTTAAATCTTGGATTCAACAACGATATATTTACAGACTCAATCTTTTTTTTTATATTGTATGTTCACTGCTGCATCATTGACTTCTTTTTAAAAAATCTTGTTGTTTCGAATTATATCTACAATGGTTGCAAAAGGGGTCTGCATACCCAATATCAGGCAATGTATTTTTGTTTTTGCTGGCATCCATTTTATGCCACCTCATGTTTTATGACTATTATTTCTTGTGTGCTGCAGGTTGAAATCTTCCACATCATGGAACATTTCTGCCTGGGTCGACGACGCTTGCACCTGTTTGGCCGAGACAGCACGATCCGCCCGGGCTGGCTCACTGTGGGGCCTGGGATCACCAGCTCAAACTTTGATGCAGACACCTACTGCGGCTTTTTTGAGACCCAGCCAGATGCTTACCTCACCGGCTGTTCAGACGAGATTGAGCGGCTGAGACCAAAGTCTCCGACAGGAGGGGATCGCGGCTCTCGGGGTGGGCGGGGGAGGGGAGGGGGACCACCAGGGGGCGCTGCAGGCTCTGGGATGCGAGGAGGGGGGATGAGAGGGGGAGGAGGCAACATGGGCAGCCGGGGGGGTGGGCCGCCACAGGGCCGGGGGGCGCCCAGTGGGAGGTTTAGGGGAGGGGGGAGGGGGATGGGATTCAAACCGCGGGGGATGAGGGATGATATGAGATGATCAGAATGTTTTAGTTGTTTTTGTTGTATTTTTGTTGTTGTGCCTTTTATTGTTTAAATAGACATAGATGTTTTCATTTTGTGTTCTCTGTAGATCACTTTCGATTTTGTTACAATCTTTAGGATTTTAGGGTTATTTTTAAACAAAGAAATATTCATCACTGAGCTAGCAGACTGTTGTATTTTTGTAGGTTTTTAAATCTAAAAAAAAAAAAAATATATTCATGTGTTGAGAGGACTATTAGGGCATTTTAATTTCAACTTCACAATGAGATACTGATCTAACTAACAGGCTTATGTCAAAATAGCATTTTCTCTGGGAAATGCTATCAGGGTATCTCAATGACGACGTGCTGTATTATAGAAAACAATTATAATTATGCTGTGCAAGCAACGGTGGTAAGTCTGGTCTTTTGCATTATTAAATGCAAGACATTTAAGGGTGGTTTATCTTTCCTAGTTCACCCGGGTTGCAGGATAATTCTCTAAATAACCTTTTTGTGTTTTTTGTATTGCAATCTTCTTTTTTCATAGAATACCAAGGTATTTTTGTTGAATATAATTGTTATAAATGTACATAAAAGGCAACATTGTAATTATATTTTAAACAAGTCTTTGTTGTTATTCCAGTTATATTTAAAAACATTTGCTTATATCATGAAAGACAATGTTAGATGTTTTTAATAGTCCACAAATGTGTCACGAATGTACTACACACATCTGAGTGGTCATTTGATTCAAGTGAATAAAAAAAGAATTTTACCAACTTCAGTGTTCTCAGCAATGATATTGTACTTGGTTTTTGCTTCATGTATATACTAAGAATTAGACTTTGTACCTGTATATGTTGAAGCTTGTTGATGCATGCAGTGTAGATACATGTATTTTTTTTGTCCCAGAAGTAAGGTAAGTGAATCCATAACTCTGAAAGTGTTTAGGCAAATTTGATACAATCTTCTATTTTTTTCAGTCAAATTATCAATTTATTCTAAGTCCATCATCCATGGCTTTTGTAAATGTTCGCACATTAACACAATGCTTCTTTATGAATAAATGTATAGCTTACTGCATCCGATCTGGTCAGATAGACACACATATTGAGTACAGGAGATTCATTTGTACATGTATGAAACAGTTGGTTATAAAAATAGAATTGAAATTAATAAAAAAGAATTTGATTCTGCTTTTCCCATTTAGCTCACTCTCCTCTCACTTTTTGAAAGCTCTAAACTATTCACACAAAGTCACACTTTAGAATTAAACAAGGTGCTGATATCATTATTTGACATTCATAGAGCAATTAAACCTTTGATAATTTTTAAAAATTTGGTTTAACTCCGAACTCACTTGCTTTAGCATACACACACACACAATCAGTCTCTCTTTCTCTCTCTCTCTCTCTCTCTCTCTCTCTCTCTCTTTCTCTCTCTCTCTCTCTCTCTCTCTCTCTCTCTTCTCTGCATGTGTGTACTCTATCAGTCTCTCTTTCTCTCTCTCTCTCTCTCTCTCTCTCTCTCTCTCTCTTCTCTCTCTCTCTCTCTCTCTCTCTCTCTCTCTCTCTCTCTCTCTATCAATCTCTCTCTATCACTGGTAGCCCTGGTGTAGAACACCGACTTCCGACGCAGGAGGTTCATGGTTCGAGCCATGGTGATTAAGCCCCCTACTGGTTAGTCTAATGTGATCGGCTGAGACAGAAGTCATGGTTCGACCTGTCTCGTGTGTGACAGCACATTACATTTTCAGACGCCAGTCTTCGGTCCCGTCCACAATATAGTTTATACAGTGCTTATGTTGGACGTTCAACCAACTCAACTCAACTCTCTCTCTCCCCCTCTTCCTCTTTCACCCACTGTTTCCTTCTCTATCACACAAAAATTTTTTACTATCTCTTAACAATTTTATTTCTATACTTGATCATGTAGTATCCATGATAAGTCACATGTAACATGTAATATCCAGAAAGTACAAATTAAGATCGAAACAAAAAGTATTACATGTATACTCGATAGACATACATTGTAGGTACAATTAAAATACAATTAAAAGAGGGCGGGGCAGGTTAGGGGATATACCGCTGAGCTGTCGTGCAGAAGTTCAGGAGTTCAGCAGTTCAATCATCAACTGATAACTTATGGCACTAAATACTACAATTATACTAAACGGCGATAAACTTTATTTATGTCTCTGCACGCGGTCGATACCCGTTATTGCATTGTTTCCCCTGGCGATTCTGAAGGGTAAATAGATAAACTGGACATTGCCACAGTGAACGTTCATTAATACATGTACTACTCTCTGATTTTGAATAAGTTGCAACATGTGGACAAAACACAAGCTATTAACTTACCAATACACTGTTGAAATAAATTTCGATACTTAGGATATACCAGGCAGTGACTGTTATCCCAAGTATTTTTAAAACCTAAGCTCAATAGTATTATGTATAATTATTAGGTAGGCATGGGGCGATGGAGCGAAAATTCCGATGATCCTGATGGCCTTGGCAATCCCTGTCCTGCTATTGCTAGGAAGGTTGGTGTTGATGTCAAGGAGCCCGGTTGGTGGTGGGATACATGGTGGGGCCAGTCTGTTGAGTGTTTCCTTGAAGTGTTTTGCCCATCTTCCCCTCTGCTCTTCGTCACCAGTTATGGTGTTTCCGTTTTTGTCTTTAACGGGGCGGTTGGGGTTTCCAAGACTAGTAGAGAGCATCATGGTGATCTCATACAGTCTTTTCCTATTTCTTGACCTTCTGCAGCCTCTGTCTCTGTTGTCCTTTGTCGTTCTTGGTACTTTTTTTGTACATCACTGTTCTTTTCACAATAACGAGCCTGTAGTGTACGTTTTTCCTCTATGTCTTGTGTCTGGTTGATCTGGTGTTTCAGGTTATTTCTCTCCGTTATGACTGTCCTGATGTCAGTTGAGATCCACTCCTTGTGTTAACTGGTCTTCTTGTCCAAAACTGTTGAAAACGTCTCCTTATAGGTATATCGCAGGCTTCGCTACTGTTCCTTAATTGTCTCTTCTGTAAGTAAGAAGAGCATACTGAACTTGTCAGCTCAATTTTGAAATGCTTTGATTTCTGTTCCTCTTTAAGACACTGAACACTAAACTTGTGGGCTGGTCGTCCTGTCTTGTCAATAAAAGCCTTTAGCTTGATCTTAAGAACTGCAGCAACCAGGTGGTGATCTGATGCTGCGTCAGGACCACGTTTTACCCTGACGTCATGCAGACACCGTCTCCATTTTCTGCCGATTGCGATGTAGTCTAATTTGATTTTCATTCTTGCCGTCGGAGTAAATCCATGTTGTTTTATGTCTGATCTTGTAGCAAAACTCGTGAATAATTCTCCATTCTCGTTTTGATCTGTATTGCCGCGGATTACCATGATGTGCTCCATGTTTGTGTTGTCAGTGCCCACCTTAGCATTTACATCTCTCAACAAGATTGTCATGTCTCTCTTGAAACTTTGTCGATCAGCGCTTAGACGTGTTCATAAAAGTTTACTTTCTCTTCGTTTGTGGGAGAATGGCGTTGGGTGATAGTGGCTCTTCTGCCTTTCGAGTTAAATCTTGCAATGAGAATCCTCCTCGTAACCACTTGGTCTGAACGCTCAGGGGCCTTGTGTATTTTTTACTCTAGCATGAAAATTGGGTGATCAGAAGGATCATGGTATCCTCTCACTGTCTCTGTTTGACAGCACGTGAAATTGTCAGACGTTAGTCTTGTGACCCGCCCACAATATATCCTGTGCATTGTTGATGTTGATTAAAACTCATTCAAAAGTCAATAATTTCCTTTAAAAAATTTATGTTTTTTTTTCGTTTGATCTTAGTTTCTAAAAAAAAAAATTATTTTTTTCAAGCGCGTAGTTACCTCCTCTAAGCCTTGAGCACCAATACATTACGTGGAAATTTACACTAGGAAAAAAATACAATATTAAGACAAGATTATAAGGGTGTGCTGCAGTTTAAGGATTATTGAGCATTTTATATCAAAGCAGAGATAACAGGGAGCTGGCTTAAGATGATCTGTAAACACCGGACGATGGTTGGTCAAAGTGCTGTCCACGAAGATAAAGGAAAAAAGAGCCACTAAACTGTGGCTATAAATCTTTTATACTTGACCAATATTTCCCGCGTGGTGTAAAACTAGCGGTCTTTGAAAATCAATGACCAGGAGGTTCACGCTGAGAGCGCGATAAGCCGACTAGACAATATCTGAATCTAGTGCCACTTCGTGACATCATCCACCCAGAATCTAGGGGAAGTTTCGTGGATTTTATTATGTAGACATTCTCGCGGCTGTGGCTAAAAAGAGCTTCATATAGTCCCATTATGATATTAATATTAAACTTATAATTTAGTGCAAGTCTCTGTTTGTCCTTATCTCATAAAGATTTTGAAAAGCGCCCCTCTTCAACTTGGATTACCTCGCAGTTTAAGGGGAGGCCAATCCACTTTGTGGAACGAGAGCGGATGGTGAATCTTAGGCATTTCATTGTGCGTTCGGTATCTTAACTAGGGCGAACCTAACTGTTTCGTTTTCCTTTTCACATTTTATCTGCTTTCCATTAATATGGAAAAGGTTGTCGTCATTCTACTTATTGTTAGTTTCTCATCGTTGAAAGTGACAGCTGTAAGTATACTTATTCTTTATTTTAATATTGTTGTTGGCGTTGTATTAAACCATTTATTTGGAAGAAGTTTTTAAAGCAAAATGGTAATAGTGCAACCGCTCATTTTATACTACCACGACGCAAACATTAGGGAGCAGGACGCTTGGCTGTGTTTCGAATCAGGGACCTCCTGAGTATTAACTGCGCACTCTTTCGACTGAGCTACTTTGACAATTTCCGTTCTGAGAACGGATATTCAGAATCATACACAGAGACGAAGGAATAAGAGGAGGTTCGAACCACAGACAACCAGCTCGACATTCCATACTAATATATTTTTGTTGTCCCATCTTTTGATAGCGTCTTTTTATTGGCAAAAGGGAATTTTCCGTGGCAAAAAATGTTCCCTTTTTCTCGCTAACCGCTTTACCACAAATGGTCTACTTACGACAAACGTATACTTGTTTTTTTTTTCCTCGTCTGCATTATATCCCTACAAGTTATTAGAATTCAAATAGGCTACATGTCTGATAATATGCCAATGTGTTGAAGCATAATAATCATATTGCAGTATTTTTCTCTGATGATCTGGCTCATAAGAACTTTGTGTACCTGGAGTAGCGATCACATCGTACCTTGCCTCTTAGAGTTCTGCAACAGTACATTAATATCTTCAAGTAATGTGCCCCCATACCTATTAAGCATTCAGAAAAATGCGAGGCTGAGGGTTATCTGATAACTCCTTTGTTACCTAGGGTTTCCGATATATCATTATACTATTAGAAAGAGGCGAGGCTGAGAGTTATTTGATAATTCCCTTTGTTCACTAGGGTTTCCGATTATCATACATCAATGCCTAGCTGGCAGCTGCACTCACAGTTTCTCATCTGCGCTAATAATGCCAATGATTTTGCGATACAGTGAACCCCGCATGGAGCAACATCGGACTCAATGACAACTTGGTTGTAATGAAGTCTAGTACAGCGACGGCTTTCCCACTTTTATTAACTATACATGTATACATTGGTATACAAACTTAGCCGCCGCCAGAAATTATGCCCACATAAACTAAGTTTTTTTTTGTTTGTATCAAGCAAGGAAATACATTGCTGGGACTAAAGTACAGGAACTACACTAACTATAACGGGGCAGTCGCATCTGGCACTTGCTGTGACAACCCAAGCCTGTTTCCGCCAAACTGCCCAAAGGATGACTGTGACACGTCATTCTTGCCATGCGCTACTCGAGTAGGCTCCACCACGTAAGTAACGTTTCCATGTTAGTGTAGTGCATCTTTATTATAATATACAAAGGAAATAATGTGCTTTTGGTTTGACCCTCGCAGTAGTTCCAAAACTGTTCTATATGGAATCTTTTTATAATTTATGTACCTTGGTTTAAACAAAAACAACGGAATGGTGGAGGTCGACTTGTTCGACTGTCTTGATTTTTACTGAGACAATAGACTGGTGATCGACTTATAATTATTGCTTTGATTTTAACGGAGACAGTAGACTGGTTGGATACCAGTTTTATTGCTTTGATTTTAACGGAGACAGTAGACTGGTTGAAGATCAGTTTTATTGCTTTGATTTTAACGGAGACAGTAGACTGGTTGAAGACCAGTTTTATTGCTTTGATTTTAACGGAGGCAATAGACTTGTTGAAGACCAGTTTTATTGCAATGATTTTAACGGAGGCAACAACTTGTTGAAGATCAGATTCATTGCCTTGGTTTTATCTGAGACAATAGACTGGTAGAAGTGTAGATCTATTACTTTCGTTTTAAATGAGACGGTGAAATGGCAGTTATGTTCTAGTGCTTTGTTTTGAAGCCAGGCAATAAAATGATGACAAGTTTACCTTGCTGTTGTTGTTTTTTTTATTTTTAACAAGACTTTAGTTTAATATTTATGCTGAAGCCTTTGTGCCTACAAAGTCAATAAATATCGTATTAATAATACTATTGTAATGCCCATAATGAGGGTTTGTTCGCGCACAGAAAAAGTCGTAGATTTCCATCTCTTTATAATTAAATTGCATACCTGTACTTACCCGTAACCATGAATAGGCTAACTGTTTCCAAGTTCTATTGATAAACTCGGGTGTTACATCATAGCTAATCAGACTTAAAGGTTAAAATAAGTGTCCATACGTTAACAAATTTTACAGTTGTCTTCAACCGAAACCAGACATTGCTTGCAAACGAGTCTTGTGAATGTTGCTTGTGTTTATTTAAAATAAAAAATCATCATCATCATCATCATCATCATCATCATCATCATCATCATCATCATCATCATCATCATCATCATCATCATCTTCTTCATTATCACCATTCCACACAATCCATCTAAAAGCCGCCTGTCCTGGACCATTCTTCTCTTTCAGAGTAAAAAATAATGTCCACCTACCGCTAAAACTGAAAGGGGAACAAATAGACTTCAAGAAATAGAGTTTAAAACTACAAGTAGCCTATTTAGGAGCCACAAACAATGAAAAACTAGACTCGCATCCTCGCCTTCAAACTTTAAGCTCGAAACTTCATCAGAGATCAGAGGCTGTATTTTGTTAGGAGGCTTCACGTTTTCAATGTTGAAACAATTATTTTTCTCTCTATCTCTTTCTCTCTCTTTCACCAGTGCCACTGCACTCGATATATCTTGATCCCCCTTCTCTCTTTCTTTTTTTCTCTCTCTATCCTCTTTTTCCTCCTCCCTTTATCTCTTTCTCTATCTTCTCACACACACTGACTGACCACGTTTCTGAGACTGTTCGTAGCCATTTGTCTTAATGTATAGCTCTCTCTCTCTCTCTTTTCCTTTTCCAGACCATGCAATTCATACTTAAAGGACTCAACGCCAACAACCTATAACGAGAATTCATTTATTATTGGAGCGCGGATCGGCAGCAACCAGACATCAACCAGTCTACTCGTATATCCTGGAACCTACGAACCGGTAAGAACAGGAGAGGAAGAGGACAAGAAACTCGGCTGGCAAAACCGTTCTGAAGAAAAGACTATTGAAACAAGAGTCATACTAGGTGTTTTTTTTTCCAAATAGTTTCGAAAAAATATTGCTCTTTTAACAGTGTTATCAGCTAAAAATTAATAAGTAGTCTACTTGTCATAACTTACAGTTACATTAATGATTCTAGTGTCAGGTATATGACATATTCGGTGTGTTGTTTTATTCTGTTTGTTTGTTGTTGATTTTTTGTGGGGGTTTTTGGTTTGCTTTTTGTTGTTGTTTTTGTTGTGTTTTTTTGTTTGTTGGTTTATTTGGTGGAGTGAGAATAGTCAATAATTATATTCATAATATCAAGGAACATCATAACTGTTTTTTTTATTGGACAGAAACTAAATGTGCTAATTTTATTCCCGTTGATCAGACGAGGTTAACGCTATTTCCTCCACAACATAATTATATCATCACTCCTGTATTCCAAGGGCGACATAAATTTCTACATCTTGGCGCGAGAAGAGTCGGATAGCGGGAGGACACAAATTGCCAACTTCAGTTTTGTGATTGACTGGATGGAGACAGAGTTCAGTAGCCAACCGCACTGGAGACAGCTGGTTCTTCGTGACACGCAGGCCGAGTAGGTAGTTCTAGTTCTAGTCTAGATTGTTTAGTGTTCCATTCTACAACAGTCAAACTGACTAAAGACACTTGATTCTCAAAGACACTCAGGCCGAGTAGGTAGTTCTAGTTCTAGTTCTAGATTGTTCAGTGTTCCATTCTACAACAGTCAGACTGACTAAAGACACTTGATTCTCAAAGACACTCAGGCCGAGTAGGTAGTTCTAGTTATAGTTCTAGATCGTTCAGTGTTCCACTCTACAACAGTCAATCTGACTAAAGACACTTGGTGCTCATACTGCGTAGGCCCACAAGGTTGTTCAATTAGTTCTCTTTAGAGTGATGGAACGAGAGAGAGAGATAGAGAGAGAGAGAGAGAGATAGAGAGAGAGAGAGAGTCTCTCCCTCTCTTCAGGTTTAATGTCTCTTGGCTTTCCCTGAGAGATCATTTACGGCGAGTTGTTAAACTAGTTCCGGATCACTCGGTTCTAGCTTCTGATGGTGCTCTCTCCTATGTTGTCAAGGTGGACCTTTTACGCCGACAGGGAAATTGCATGTACGTGTTGTCACACAGAGATAGAGCGGGTAATACCAGGACGGTCACATTTTTATACGAATACACTTACCCAATCAGTCGGGACGAAATCAGACAAAAAATTATTATATCTTCTTAATGAAGGGACAGAACCTGGGTTGCTGATTTGAAGCCAAACGCTCTGCCTCACAAACTCGTCCCTTTTATTAAATCATTCATTGTTCTCTTCTCAATCTCTTTCTAGTGCACTCAGCTACACTGAATACACCTAGCTCTCAAAGATCGTTAGGCCGACTAGATAGTTCTAGGACTAGATAGTTCACCTTTCCTACATAAACCACAAAACACCTAATTGATTACAGCCGATTTTTAAAGATCTTGGCGCGAGAAGAGTCGGATAGCGGGAGGACACAAATTGCCAACTTCAGTTTTGTGATTGACTGGATGGAGACAGAGTTCAGTAGCCAACCGCGCTGGAGACAGCTGGTTCTTCGTGACACGCAGGCCGAGTAGGTAGTTCTAGTTCTAGTTCTAGTCTAGATTGTTCAGTATTCCATTCTACAACAGTCAGACTGACTAAAGACACTTGATTCTCAAAGACACTCAGGCCGAGTAGGTAGTTCTAGTTCTAGTTCTAGTTCTAGATCGTTGAGTGTTCCACTCTGCAACAGTCAATCTGACTAAAGACACTTGGTGCTCATACTGCGTAGGCCCACAAGGTTGTGTAATTAGTTCTCTTTAGAGTGATGGAAAGAGAGAGAGATAGAGATAGAGAGAGAGAGAGAGAGAGAGAGAGAGTCTCTCCCTCTCTTCAGGTATAATGTCTCTTGGCTTTCCCTGAGAGATCATTTACGGCGAGTTGTTAAACTAGTTCTGGATCACTCGGTTCTAGCTTCTGATGGTGCTCTCTCCTATGTTGTCAAGGTGGACCTTTTACGCCGACAGAGAAATTGCATGTACGTGTTGTCACACAGAGATAGAGCGGGTAATACCAGGACTCCTGTCTCAGACGGTCACATTTATACGGATACACCTACCCAATCAGTCGGGGACGAAATCAGACAAAAAATTATTAAATCTTCTTAATGAAGGGACATAACCTGGGTTGCTGATTTGAAGCCGAACGCTCTACCACCTAAGCAAGCTCGTTCCCTTTATTAAATCATGCATTGTTCTCTACTTAATTTCTTTCTAATGCACTCAGCTACACTGAATACACCTAGTTCTCAAAGATCGTTGGGTCGATTAGATAGTTTTAGGACTCTCATTTCACCTTTCCTACATAAACCACAAAACACCTTATTAATTACATTCGATTTTCAAAGACTCCCAGACAGAGTAGGTAGTTCTAGTCTTACTTCTAGATCGTTTAGTGTTCCGTCCTACAACACACAGAAAAACTTGAGACAGGCAGTTCTCAAAGACACACAGGCATAGCGAGTAGTTCGCATTCTAGTACTAGACTGTTAGTATTCCATTCCACAATATTCAGGCACATTGGAGACAACTAGTTCTGAAAGCATCCAGACCAAGTAAGAAGTTCTATGTCTAGTTTTAGATCGTTCAGTGTTCCCAGCACATTAATCTCTAAACAGAACGCGGAGCGGATAGTTCTTGATCTAGATCGTTCATTGTTTCTGAGAGACTTTTAACAATAAGCACGTATAGCTCAAAAGGTTGGAGCTCTGAACTCACAGCTGATGCCCCGTCTCCATATTGAATATTTTAGGAAACATAATGTATTATTAAAGATGAGCACTTCAGTTAAACGAACTGGTTGGCACATGCATGTCCTTCTGGGAAGGCAGAGAGATAATGTTTATAATTTGTAGTCTTTTGCTTTTTCTCAGCGCTTCTTTTGTTCTTCATTTTTGTTTGCTATTTTTATTGTGTACCTGTTTTTACACATTGCCTATGTAAGTATTATCAAAATGCATAATGTAGTTTATGTTCTCCTTCTACCTTTTCTCAATATCACGTAAACATCGACTGTTCCCTGACTTAAGTGATAGTGTCGAATGAGACGTTACGCCCTTATTAGATTATATTCACGGCATATGCCAATAATATGTTATTGTGATCTAGTTATTTCACTTCCTCATTTTATTAATGCAGGTTGAAGAGAGATTTAAATCAAACATAAGATAATGTTTTCCTTATTTTAACATGGTACAATAATTAATGTACTAACAAGATTATTCTTCTTTGATTTCATAAAGATTGGTTTCTTTATGTTTTAGGGTTGTTGTTTTGTGTGTGTGTGGGTGTGGGTGTGTTTGTGTGGGGTTCTTATTATATGAATATATCATCTTTTAAATCTCCGTGCTACATCTAACACGAGAGCCAGTGACTTTTAAATAAGAAAAATTGACATTCAACACATTGTTACGGAGTTCCTTTAATGCTGAAAGTTTAGTTCTGCACAGTAATACGCAACAACTATTTGCCTGTAAAAGGCTGGATTGACCAATAATTACATAAATCAAGTCCTCAAAGTACTACATAGTATAAAAACTATAACAATCAAACATCTTGTTTGTTCTCAGGCTCGGACTAGACGTGTTCCACCAATGTGGTAGAAACCACTATGGGCCAACCTGTAGCACAGTCTGTCTCCCCTCACCTCAGTACAGCTGCTTGAGCGATGGGACTAAAAACTGTTCTGACGGTAAACATTTTAAAATGATAAAGCAGTTTTTTTTTTTTTAATCTTTAAAGAAAATAAAGGCATGACGTTTCCTAATGTTTGCTACCAACATGGAATATCTTACGGAAAAGCGGCAACATAATAGACGAAGATGTTCTACATTGTCAATTATTGTATAAAATGGTATGCATAAAAAGAAAAGTTAAACAATTATTATCATCATCATCATCATCATCATCATCATCATCATCATCATCATCATCATCATCATCATCATCATCATAATCATCATGATTATCATAATCGTGTTCGATGTCGTATCCTCTTCCCTCCTCTTCCTTATCATCATCATCATTATCATCATCGTTATTATTATCATCATCATCATCATCATCATCATCATCATCATCATCATCATCATCATCATCATCATTATCATCATCATCATCATCATCATAACCATTACATCATAGGTTGAAGAGAGATTTAAATCAAACATAAGATAATGTTTGTAATGTACTAACAAGATTATTCTTCTTTGATTTCATAAAGATTGGTTTCTTTATGTTTTAGGGTTGTTGTTTTGTGTGTGTGGGTGTGGGTGTGTTTGTGTGGGGTTCTTATTATATGAATATATCATCTTTTTTTAGAGGCACGATGTAGATTGTGCTCTCGGTCAGACTTTTAAAGTAAGAAAAATTGACATTCAACACATTGTTACGGAGTTCCTTTAATGCTGAAAGTTTAGTTCTGCACAGTAATACGCTACAACTATTTGCCTGTAAAAGGCTGGATTGACCAATAATTACATTAATCAAGTCCTCAAAGTACTACATAGTATAAAAACTATAACAATCAAACATCTTGTTTGTTTTTCAGGCTCGGACTAGACGTGTTCCATCAATGTGGTAGAAACCACTATGGGCCAACCTGTAGCACAGTTTGTCTCCCCTCACCTCAGTACAGCTGCTTGAGCGATGGGACTAAAAACTGTTCTGACGGTAAACATTTTAAAATGATAAAGCAGTTTTTTTTTAAATTTTTTAAAGAAAATAAAGGCATGACGTGTCCTAATGTTTGCTACCAACATGGAATATTTTACGGAAAAGCGGCAACATAATAGACGAAGATGTTCTACATTGTCAATTATTGTATAAAATGGTATGCATACAAAAGAAAAGTTACACAATTATTGGCCCCATGGCTTACTCTCAAATTTGGTGATGGTCTTAAAAAATTATTTCCAATTATGATTCTGCAATAATGAACAATAACAACATTAGTATTAATAATAATAATAATAATAATAATAATAACATCATCATAATCATCATGATTATCATAATCATTACATCATCATCATCATAATCATCATAATTATCATAATCGTGTTCGATGTCGTCGTCTACCTCAACATTCTCACTATTACCATTATTTTCATCATCACCAACATTGTTTCCGACAGGCCCAAACTGTGAATTCGATATGACACAGATCAGCTCAACTACGAGCATTGGGACACACTCATCAACACCTTCCTTAGCACCAACAACGACAACAGCCTATGTGAGCTCGATGAATTCAGCAACAACTACCACAACAAGAACATCAAAAACAACAGGTAATCCATCAGTGGCAACAACAATTATATCGACAGCTTGTAAGATTTGTTTTCTTTTATTTTGTATTCTTAAGCTAAATTTATCGATATCATTTTGTATCGGTGAATATCTGTTCAGGTTTGTAATTTACTTTGGAAGTCTAGTGAAATTTGAATATTCATGGGATATTATTGCATTAATAACAAACTAAAATGAAACGAGCTATGCAATAATACAATTTCGATTTGTTTATTACGGTAATAAATACTGACTTTCCTACATGTCTTTCTTCAAGTAAATTCTTTAATTCCAACCAAAAGATCGTG
>RQTK01000557.1:204120-206620 GCA_003991915.1 Elysia chlorotica | reverse complement strand
TCTGACAGCCAGAGCTCCACTGTGGCTATCGCCGTGCCTGTAGCGCTCGTGGTGCTGGGGGCAGCCACTTCAGGCGCGGTCTACGTCTATAAGAGAATGAAAGGGTGAGTGAGGCATCATTGTCGCCGTATAGGACCCCCCAGGGGAACCTAGGAGACGTTAAACCCGGAGAGAGGGAGAGAATTCTCTCCCTCCCTCTATAGAGAATATGAGGCATCATTGGTTATAACTGGTTTGGTCGGTGTCAGTATAATGTGACCGGCTGAGTTAGAAGTCATGGTATTCCCGCCCTGTGTGGCAGCACATAAATTTGTCAGAAGTCAGTCTTGGGGCCTGTCGCCGTATAAGATCCTCCAGGGGAACCTAGGAGACGTTAAACCCGGAGAGAGGGGGAGTAAATCTCTCCCTCGCTCTATTGAGTACATCATCATTAGATATTAAAGTCTTCGTTTTCTAATGATAATCAAAATATGTACCCTTATACAAAGTATTTGATATCACAAGATTCTAAAAATATTTTTTTATGAAGACGTTTGGTTAATGGCTGAACTAAAGTCGCGGGTCGTAAAAACATCGTATCGGTAACTTACAGCTCATCGTAAGCCCAGTTGTGTGCATATCTTAAAGACGAGTTTGTTACACCGTTGTACATGTATATTCCTTTTTGTAGAAGAATTTTATTTAAACTTGCGAAGATTTCTAAAACGATCTTTCAAATATAGTTTATTCCAGATGTTGGGACTTTTTAAAGAGTGAGCCTACAAGCTAAAACAATAGTTTTCAATGTGTAAGAAAACATTTTAATTGCTGCTTGGCAATTTCTTTTCTTTTTTGTTGTTGTTGTTGTTGTTGTCACAAAAGTATGAATATTAATAGTTTGATAACTCCTCTATCTAGTTTGTGCTGTTTAGTTTTATTTATATTTTTTCCATACTACTATTTACTTGTTATTATAACCTTTTTTGTTCCTTATTCTCTTTTTCACACAGATCATTGCGAACAACGAAAGTTTCACCTGATGCTGGACTTTGCAGAGAACCTACAACTGAAGAGTTGGTTGGAGGAAAAGTAAGCATCTTAGTTCATCTTAATGCACAAAATTACGTTCTCTTTTTCTGTTCGAAATTTGGTAAATATTATTAGATCTATATAAATCATGTTTTCTAGTTTCGTTATTGATTACTAAAAAAAAATCTGTGTAGTCGGTTTTAATTCAGTTTTAAAAATTAACCAGACTAAAACCATTTTAGAACTGCTTTGATCAAAGCTTTGCATGCTACTTTTGATTGGGTCTAGTAGACTTACTGTTGCTATTTTAGTTAATATGCTTCACCCCAAATGTGCAAGGCTAACAGAATATTTCTTTATTTTTTCGCTTTATGTAAATCTTTTTCTCCAAAACTGACGTTTCACCCTCGTTGCTCACCATCGATAACCAGAGAAAGATACACAAATAATTATACCTAAACTTGTCTTGTTTGCACTGTTATTCTTTTTGCCCTATGTTTCCATTACATATCCACTAATTTTTTTCATTCTTTCGCATCTCTTTTTAATGGAATTTAGTACCTGTTGTTATCTCTTATTTAAATCGTAAAAAAAAAAGAATTCTTATACATTTGCTGAAGCCAGGTAACGATAGTTTTTCCCCATTATAATATTACATCTCCCTTAATCAGGATCTCTCTTCGTTTCTTCTATAACAAATGGTTAAAATATTCAAGCATACCTCATACCCCATCGTACCGAATCACACTACGTTTTTCTGCCCTAGATGTGTGTGTGTGTGTGTGTGTGTGTGTGTGTTCATGAACAGCTCTCTCTTTTTTCTCGTCAATCCTAGCAGCCCGAACAGCTCCAGGCACGGGCGTGGGACGTAGAGACATCTCAACCAGACTTCTCGCCCAAAGCTAGGGATTCTATTTCTTCTTTTTGAAACATTTTAGTACTGTATATGCTTTTATTGGAAGCGTTTGCCTCAAACTGATTTCCTTTTTCCTGCAATTTAGACTGCGTTTTCGAAATGGGTCTTAAATATTTCAAACACTTTTTCTTCTTGAATCAACTATTAAACACGTTATGCCATTGTAAAGTTTGTAAAAACACGGAGCGTCATTGGCCCTGTGCTATTTTGATCTAGATACTCTCATAGTGTTATAAATGTGAGAAACATAATCCTGGTGTATTTTTCAAACATTTTGTAATTTGTTTCATTTAAATACTAGAGTAACTAGAGAGACGATGGTCTATGGTTGGATGAATAGATACTGAAACATGTCTTTTTTACATATACAAAAAGATACAACATCGAAGTTGAGTTTCCTTTATTTGAGACATTTATGAATAATGAAGAAAAGGGAGGGTGATAAGTTGACACCAAATACAAAGGTGCCATGTGCAAGTATTGTTTATGTGGGATGTGGACCCGCTTGTAGCTACTTATTATTATTATTATTATTATTATTATTATTATTATTATTATTATTATTATTATTATTAT